>JASUUH010000052.1:0-212626 GCA_030449925.1 Citropsis articulata | reverse complement strand
CTGTGGGTGGGTCGCCACCATTGCCCAAAATAGTGCTTAACCTTGGCTGGCTCATTTGGCCTGAGGAGGCAGCGGTGCGGTGTGCTATAACCTTGGGCCCGAGGCGGTGGGGGGGGTGGGTTCAGCCAGTCCAGGTGTCAATCGTCAATCTTTTAGGATCTCGCGAGACCGTGGGAGGTCGACCAAGGGCTTAATCCAAAAATAATGGGCCCGGTGACATGCGCTAGGCGGCGGGGAGTGCTAACCTTGGACACGTGGGGGGTTGGGAGGGGTGTTCAGCCACTCTATGTGTCTGAAATGGGTCCGGTCTATTCGAGGAGCCGAGTGCGGCCTGCAGGAGGGTTCGCCCAGGTGCTTGCCAAAAAATAGTGCTTCAGGCCAGTGACAGGGGGCGAGCGCAGTGGCCAGGGGCGGTTGCCTATGCTGGCCGAGGCGGGTGGGGAGGTGGATTTCAGCCACTCCGGGTGTCGGACACGTGTCCATTCTTTTTGAGGGACCTCGCACGGCCCGTGGCAGGGTACGTCATGGGGCTTGTCCAAAATAGTGCTTGGCCCCAGGCGCGCCCAGCGCGAAGGTGGCGGGTGGGGCGGTGCGCTATAGTCTTGGGCCCGCGGGGGGTGGGGCGGGGAGTTCAGGCTCTCCGGGTGTCGGAAATTCGTCCAGTCTTTTTGAGGGATCTCGCACAGCCCGTGGGAGGGTGCGACCAAGGGCTTGTCCAAAAATAGTGCTTCTGGCCCAGCGGCCCATGGCGCTAAGGAGGCGGCGGGGGCGGTGTGCTATAACCTGGGGCCCGAGGGGGGTGAGGAGGGGTGTTCAGCCACTCCAGGTGTCAGAAATTCATCCAGCCTATTCGAGGACCCGCGTGTGGCCTGCGGGAGTGTGTGCTCAGAGGCACCTAAAATAGTGCTTCAAGCCAGTGATGCAGGCGCAAGGTGGCGGGGGCGGTGTGCTAGAGGCTAGGGCCCCAGGGGGTGGGAGGGGTTCGAAGCTCTCGGGTGTCAAACAACCGTCCAGTCTTTTTGAGGGACCTCGGTAGCGTGGGAGGGTTCACCAGGGCTTGTCAAAAAATAGTGCCAGACTGATGCGTACCCATGCAGAAAGGATCTGGCAGGCGGTGTCTATGTATGGGCAGGAGGGTGGGGAGGGTTTAGGCTCTCAGGTGTCAGATCTGTGACCAGTCTTTTCGTGGGACCTCATGGGGCCGAGATCAGATCTTGTGGGGGTTGTCAAAATAGTGCTTACAGCCCGTGGCGCATGGCACGAAGGAGGCGGCGGGGGCAATGTGCTATATAGCTTGGGCCCGAGGGGGTTGGGGCGTTTTAGCCATTCCGGGTGTCGGAAATGCGTCCAGTCTTTTTGAGGTACCTCATATGGCCCGTGGGAGGGTCCGGCCAGGGCCTTGTCCAAAAATTGTGCTTCTGGCCCAGCGGTGCATGGCACGAAGGAGGCGGCTGGGGCGGTGAGCTATAGCCCTGGGCCCCAGGGGGTGGGGATGGGGTTTCAGGCTCTCCAGCTGTCAGAAATGCATCCAGTCTTTTCGAGGGATCTCACACAGCCAGTGGGAGGGTGCGACAAAGGGCTTGTCCAAAAATAGTGCTTCTGGCCGAGCGGCTCATGGCGCTAAGGAGGCGGCATAGCCTTGGGCCCGAGGGGGGTGCGGAGGGGGGGTTCAGCTACTCTGGGTGTCGGACACATGTCCAGTCTTTTTGAGGGACCTCATACAGCCCGTGGAAGGGTGCGCCCAGGGGCTTATAAAAAAATAGTGCTTCTGGCCCAGCGGCACATGGCACGAAGGAGGCGGCAGGGGCGGTGCGCTATAGCCTTGGGCCTAGGGGGGTGGGGATGGGGTTTCAGGCTCTCCGGGTGTCGGAAATGCGTCCAGTCTTTTCGAGGGATCTCGCACAGCCCGTGGGAGGGTGAGACCAAGGGCTTGTCCAAAAATAGTGCTTCTGGCCTAGCGACGCATGGCGCTAAGAAGGAAGCAGGGGCGGTGTGCTATAACCTTGGGCTAGAGGGGGGTGGGAAGGGGTGTTCAGCCACTCCACGAGTCAGAAATGCATCCAGCCTATTCGAGGGCCCACGTGCGGCCTGCAGGAGGGTTCGCTCAGAGGCTTGTCAATAAATAGTGCTTCTGGCCCAGCGCCGCATGGCACGAAGGAAGCGGTGGGCACGGTGTGCTATAGCCTTGGGCCCGAGGGGGGTGGGGATGGGGGTTCAGGCTCTCCGGGTGTCGGAAACGCGGCCAGTCTATCGTGCGGTCTCACAGGGCCCATGGCCAGGTGCGCCCAGGGGCTTGTCGAAAAATAGTGCTTCTGGCCCAGCGGCGCATGGCACGAAGGAGGCGGCGGGGGCGGTGTGCTATAGCCTTGGCCCCGAGGGGGGTGGGGAGGGGGGGTTCAGCCACTCCGGGTGTCTGACACGTGTCCAGTCTTTTGAGGGACCTCATACGTCCTATGGGAGGGTTCGCCCGGGGGCTTGTCAAAAAATAGTGCTTCTGGCCCAGCGGTGCATGGCACAAAGGAGGTGGCAGAGGCGGTGCACTATAGCCTTAGGCCCGAGGGGGGAGGGTAAGGGGGTTCAGTTACTCCGGGTGTCATAAATGCGTCCAGGCCCAACGGCACTGGTGGCGAAGAAGGCAGCGGGAGCAGTGTGTTATAGCCTTGGGCCCCAGGGGGGTGGGGAGGGGGTTCAAGCTCTCCGGGTGCCGAAAACGTGGCCAGTCTTTTTGTGGGACCTCGTACGGCCCGTGGGAGGGTGTACCCAGGGGCTTGTCCAAAAATATTATTTCAGGCCCAGCGCGCATGGCACGAAGGAGGCGGCCGGGGGGTGTGCTATATAGCCTTGGGCCCGAGGGGGGTGGGGAGGGGGGTTCAGCCACTCCGGGTGTCTGACACGTGTCCAGTCTTTTTGAGGGACCTCATACGTCCTGTGGGAGGGTGCGCCCGAGGGCTTGTCCAAAAATAGTGCTTCTGGCCCGGCCATGGCGAGCGAAGGAGGCGGCGGCAGTGCACTAAATAGTGCTTGAGCCTGCAAAGGGTGTGCTCGAGGCTTGCCTAAAATAGTGCTTCAAGCCCGGTAGCGCATGGCGAAGGAGGCGGCGAGGCGGTGTGCTATAATATGGGCCCGAGGGGTGGGGAGGGGGGTTCAGCCACTCCGGGTGTCTGACACAGTATCCGATCTTTGAGGGACCTCATACGTCCTATGGAAGGGTGCGCCCGGGGGCTTTTCAAAAAATAGTGCTTCTGGCGCGCCTGAGGAGGTGTGAGGCGGTGCACTGTATAGGCCGAGGGGGGTGGGGAAGGGGTTCGATTACTCAGGGTGTCATAAATCGTCAGGCCAGTGATGCATGGCACGAAGAGGCAGCTGAGGCGGTGTGCTGTATGGGGAGGGGTGGGAGGGGTTCGGGCTCTCGGGTGTCGGAAATCTGGCCGATCTTTTCGTGGGACCTCGTCCGGCCGGGAGGGTGCGGCAAGGGCTTGTCAAAAAGTGTTTGACCTCTGGCGAAGAAGGCGGCGGGGCGGTGTGTGCTATGGCCACTTGGCCCGAGGGGGGTGGGGAGAGGGGTTCAGGCTCTCAGGGTGTGGCTCATCCCGGTCTTTGAGGGAGCTCAGCCCGTGGGAGGGTGCGTCAGGGCTTTAAAAATAGTCCTTCTTGCCTAGCGGTGAATGGCGCGAAGGAGGCGTGGTGTCTGTGTATAGCCTTAGGCTCTCAGTGTCGAAATCACGTCCAGTCTTTTCGAGGGACCTCAGCGGCCCGTGGGATGGTGTGCCAGGGCTTTCAAAAATAGTGCTTCCGCCCAGTGCATGGCACGAAGGAGGCGGCGGGTGGGGTGTGCTCTAGGCTTGGGCCCACGGGGGGGGGGAGGAGGGGTTCAGGCCCTCTGGGTGTCGAAAACGCGGCCAGTCTCTTCGTGGGACCTCGCGGCCTGTGGGATGGTGTGCCCAGGGGCTTGTAAAAAAATAGTACTTCTGGCCCAGCGGTGCATGGCGCGAAGGAGGCGGAGAGGGCGGTGTGCTATGTTGGGCCGAGGGGGTGGGAGGGTTCGGGCACTCGGGTGTGGGAAGCAGCCGATCTCTTCGTGGGACCTCGCAGCCCGTGGGATCTTGTGCCCAGGGCTTGTCAAAAATAGTGCTTTGGCCCAGTGGCGCACGAAGGAGGCGGCGAGGGCGGTGTGCTATAGCCCTTGGCCCGAGGGGGTGGGGAGGGGGGTTCAGGCACTCAGGTGTCAGCCATCCAGTCTTCGAGGACCCAGCGGCCCGTGAGATGGTGCGTCCAGGGGCTATCCAAAAATAGTGCTTGGCCCAGCGGTGCATGGCCTGACGAAGGAGGCGGCGAGGCGGTGTGCTATAACAGGGCCGAGGAGGGTGGGAGGTTCAGACTCTCCGGATGCTCAGCAGCCCGTCTCTTCGTGGGACCTCGCGAGGCCCGTAGGGATGTGTGCCCAGGGGCTTGTTAAAAAATAGTGCTTCTGGCCCAGTGAGACACGAAGGCGGAGCAGTGTGCTATAGCCCTTGGCCCCAAGGGGTTGGCGAGGGTGGTTCAGGCTCTCAGGGTGTCGAAAACACGTCCAGTCTTTTCGAGGGACCTCACGCGGCCCGTGGGAGGGTGCCCATGGGCGCTATAGCCTTGCGCCCGATGGGGGTGGGGAGGGGGGTTCATGCTCTCCGGGTGTCGGAAACGTGGCCAGTCTCTTCATGGGACCTCGCGCTGGCCGTGGGATGGTGTGACCAGGGGCATGTCAAAAAATAGTGCTTCTGGCCCAGCGATGAATGGCACGAAGGAGGCGGCGGGGGCGGTGTGCAATAGCCCTTGGCCCGAGGGGGGTGCGGAGGGGGGTTCAAGCTCTCAGGGTGTCAAAAACACGTCCAGTCTTTTCGAGGGACCTCACGCGGCCCGTGGGAGGGTGCGTCCAGGGGCTTTCAAAAAATAGTGCTTCTGGCCCAGCGGTGAATGGCGCGAAGGAGGCGGCGGCGGGGGCGGTGTGCTGTAGCCTTAGGCCTGAGGGCGGTGGGGCGGGGGGTTCAAGCTCTCCGAGTGTCGAAAACACGTCCAGTCTTTTTGGGGAACCTCGCGCGGCCCGTGGGATGGTGTCAGGCTTTCAAAATAGTGCCACGGCCCAGCGGTGCATGGCGAAGGGCGTGGTGCGGTGTGCTCTAGCCTTGGGCGTAAGGGGGGAGGGGAGGGGGGTTCAGGCTCTCCGGGTGTCGAAAAACGCGGCCAGTCTCTTCGTGGGACCTCTCGCGGGCCGTGGGAAGGTGATTCCAGGGGCTTGTCAAAAAATAGTGCTTCTGGCCATGCGGCGCATGGCACGAAGGGGGCGGCGGGGGCAGTTTGCTATAGCCTTAGGCCCGAGAGAGGTTGGGAAAAAGGTTCAGTCACTCCGGGTGTCAGAAACGTGTCTCGTCTTGTCGAGGGACATCGCGCAGCCCGTGGGAGGGTTTGCCCAAGGGTTGTCCAAAAATAGTGCTTCTGGCCCAGCGGCGCATGGCGTAAAGGAGGCGGCGGGGGTGGTGTGCTATAACCTTGGCTCCGAGGGGGGTAGGGAGGGGTGTTCAGCCACTCCGAGTTTCAGAAACGCATCTAGTCTATGCGAGGGCCCGCGTACGGCTTTCAGAAGGGTGCGCTCGGAGGCTTGCATAAAAATAGCGCTTCAAGCCTAGCGGGCGTGGCGAAGGCGAGGCGAGCGGTGCTATAGCCTCGGGCCCTAGGGGGTGGGGAGGGGGCTTCAGGCTCTCCGAGTGTCGGAAACGTGTCCAGTCTTGTAGAGGGACCTCGCGCGACCCGTGGAGGGTGCGGCTAGGGGCAATCAAAATAGTGCTTGCGCATGGTGCGAAGGAGGCGGCCCTAGCGATGCTATAACCTTGGGCCGAGGCCTGGGAGGTGGGTTCAGCCCTCCAGTGTCAATCGTCCAATCTTTTAGGATCTCGCACAGACCGTGGGAGGGTCGACCAGGGCTTGTCAAAAATAATGCTTCTTGCCCAGCATATAGGCGCTAAGGAGGCGGCGGTGTGCTATAACCTTGGGCACGAGGGGTTGGGAGGGTGTTCAGCCACTCTGTGTGAAATGGGTCCAGTCTATTCGAGGAGCAGCGTGCGGCCTCTGGGAGGGGTTGACAGGGCTTGCCAAAAATAGTGCTTCAAGCCCAGTGACAGGCGAAGGAGGCGGGAGGCAGTTTACTATAGCCTTTGGCCCGAGGGGGTGGGAGGTGGTTCAGCCACTCAAGGTGTGGACAGTGTCAGTCTTTTGAGGTACCTCATCGTCCTGTGGGAGGTGGCCGAGGCTTGTCCAAAAATAGTGCTTCTGGCCCAGCGGCGCATGGAACGAAGGAGGCGGCAGCGGCGGTGCACTATAAATAGTGCTTCAAGCCTGCAGAAGGGTGTGCTCAGAGGCTTGCCTAAAAATAGTGCTGCAGAAGGGTGTGCTCAGAGGCTTGCCTAAAAATAGTGCTTCAAGCCCAGCGGCGCATGGCGCGAAGGAGGCGGCGGGGGCGGTGTGCTATAGCCTTGGGCCCGAGGGGGGTGGGGAGCAGGGTTCAGCCAGTCCGGGTGTCTGACACGTGTCCAGTCTTTTGAGGGACCTCATACGTCCTATGGAAGGGTGCGGGGGCTTTTCAAAAATAGTGCTTGGCCCGTGGCGCATGGCCTGAGGAGGTGTGAGGCGGTTTACTATGGGCCGAGGGGGGGTGGGAAAAGGGGTTCGAGTTACTCGGGTGTCATAAATCGTCGTCAGACCCATGTGATGCATGTACGAAGGAGGCAGGCGGTGTGCTGTATGGGCCCGAGGGGGTGGGAGGGTTCGAGCTCTCCGGGTGTCAAAATCTGACAGTCTTTTCGTGGGACCTCGTGCGGCCAGGGGAGGTCTGACAGGGGCTTGTCAAAAGAGTATTCAGCCCACTAGCGCGCGAAGGGCGGGCGGTGTGCTATAGCCGTATGGCCCGGGGTGGGGAGGGTTCGAGGCTCTCGGGGTGTCGAAACACGTCCAGTCTTTCGAGGGAGCTCATGACCCGTGGGAGGTGCGTCAGGGCTTTAAAAATAGTCCTTCTTGCCTAGCGGTGAATGGCGAAGGAGGCAGCGGGGTGGTGTGCTTTGTAGCCTTAGGCTCTCAGTGTCAATCACGTCCAGTCTTTTGAGGGACCTCATGGCGGCCCGTGGGATGGTGTGCCCAGGGGCTTTCTAAAAATAGTGCTTCTGGCCCAGCGGTGCATGGCCTGAAGGAAGGCGGCAGGTCAGTGTGCTCTAGCCTTGGGCCGAAGGGGGTGGGGGGTTCAGGCTCTCTAGGTGTCGGAAACGCGGCCAGTCTCTTCGTGGGACCTCGCGGCCTGTGGGATGGTGTGCCCAGGGGCTTGTAAAAAATAGTATGCCCAGTGTGCATGGCGCGAAGGAGGCGGTGTCAGTGATGCCTGGGCCCAGGGGGGTGGGAGGGTTCGGGCACTCAAGGGTGTGGGAAGCCAGTCTCTTCGTGGGACCTCGCGAGGCCCGTGGGATGGTGTGCCCAGGGGCTTGTCAAAAATTAGTGCTTCTGGCCCATGGCACAGGCGCGTGGCGGCGAGGCGGTGTGCTATATATGGCCCGAGGGGGGTGGGAGGGTTCAGGCACTCAGGTGTCAGCTTCATCCAGTCTTTTCGAGGACCCAGCGACCGTGGGAGGGTGCGTCAGGGCTTGCCAAAATAGTGTCGGGCCCAGAGGCGTGGGGGGGCGAAGGAGGGGCGGTGTGCTATGGGCCCAGGGGGCGGGGAGGGGGGTTCAGCCACTCCGGGTGTCTGACACGTGTCCAGTCTTTTTGAGGGACCTCATACGTCCTGTGGGAGGGTGCGCCCGAGGGCTTGTCCAAAAATAGTGCTTCTGGCCCAGCGGCGCATGGAACGAAGGAGGCGGCGAGAGCGGTGTGCTATAGCCCTTGGCCCAAAGGGGTTGGCGAGGGTGGTTCAGGCTCTCAGGGCGTCGAAAACACGTCCAGTCTTTTCGAGGGACCTAACGCGGCCCGTGGGAGGGTGCGCCCATGGGCTTGTCCAAAAATAGGGCTTCTGGCCCAGCGGTGCAGAGCGCGAAGGAGGCGGCGGGGGTGGTGTGCTATAGCCTTGCGCCCGATGGGGGTGGGGAGGGGGGTTCATGCTCTCCGGGTGTCGGAAACGTGGCCAGTCTCTTCATGGGACCTCGCGCTGGCCGTGGGATGGTGTGACCAGGGGCATGTCAAAAAATAGTGCTTCTGGCCCAGCGATGAATGGCACGAAGGAGGCGGCGGGGGCGGTGTGCAATAGCCCTTGGCCCGCGGGGGGGGCGGAGGGGGGTTCAAGCTCTCAGGGTGTCAAAAACACGTCCAGTCTTTTCGAGGGACCTCACGCGGCCCGTGGGAGGGTGCGTCCAGGGGCTTTCAAAAAATAGTGCTTCTGGCCCAGCGGTGAATGGCGAAGAGGCGTGAGGCGGTGTGCTGTCTTAGGCCTGAGGCGGTGGGGCGGGGTTCAGCTCTCAGTGTCGAAAACACGTCCAGTCTTTTTGAGGGCACTCGCGGCCCGTGGGATGGTGTGCAGAGGGCTTTCAAAAGCAGTGCTTGGCCCAGTGCATGGCACGAAGGGCGTGCGGTGTGCTCTAGCCTTGGGCGTACGGGGGGCGGGGCGGGGGGTTCAGGCTCTCCGGGTGTCGAAAAACGCGGCCAGTCTCTTCGTGGGACCTCTCGCGGGCCGTGGGAAGGTGATTCCAGGGGCTTGTCAAAAAATAGTGCTTCTGGCCATGCGGGGCATGGCACGAAGAAAGAGGCGGTTGCTATAGCACTTGGGCCCGAGAGAGGTTGGGAAAAGGTTCAGTCACTCCGGTGTCGGAAAGCGTGTCTCGTCTTGTCGAGGACATCAGCGCAGCCCGTGGGAGGGTTTGCCAAGGGTTGTCCAAAATAGTGCTTGGCCCCAGCGGCGCATGGCGTAAAGGAGGCGGCGGGGGTGGTGTGCTATAACCTTGGGTCCGAGGGGGGTAGGGAGGGGTGTTCAGCCACTCCGAGTTTCAGAAACGCATCTAGTCTATGCGAGGGCCCGCGTACGGCTTTCAGAAGGGTGCGCTCGGAGGCTTGCATAAAAATAGTGCTTCAAGCCTAGCGGCGTAGGGCGCGAAGGCGGCGGCAGGAGCGGTGTGCTATAGCCTCGGGCCCTAGGGGGGTGGGGAGGGGGGTTCAGGCTCTCCGAGTGTCGGAAACGTGTCCAGTCTTGTAGAGGGACCTCGCGCGACCCGTGGTAGGGTGCGGCTAGGGGCTTGTCCAAAAATAGTGCTTCTGGCCCAGCGGCGCATGGTGCGAAGGAGGCAGCGGCCCTAGCGATGTGCTATAACCTTGGGCCCGAGGCTGTGGGGAGGGTGGGTTCAGCCACTCCAGGTGTCAGAAATACGTCCAATCTTTTCGAGGGATCTCGCACAGACCGTGGGAGGGTGCGACCAAGGGCTTGTCCAAAAATAATGCTTCTTGCCCAGCAGCATATGGCGCTAAGGAGGCGGCGGGGGCGGTGTGCTATAACCTTGGGCACGAGGGGGGTTGGGAGGGGTGTTCAGCCACTCTATGTGTCAGAAATGGGTCCGGTCTATTCGAGGAGCCGCGTGCGGCCTGCGGGAGGGTTCGGCCAGGGGCTTGCCCAAAAATAGTGCTTCAAGCCAGTGACAGGCGAAGGAGGCGGCGGGAGCGGTTTGCTATAGCCTTTGGCCCGAGGGGGGTGGGGAGGTGGATTTCAGCCACTCCGGGTGTCGGACACGTGTCCAGTCTTTTTGAGGTACCTCATACGTCCTGTGGGAGGGTGCGCCCGGGGGCTTGTCCAAAAATAGTGCTTCTGGCCCAGCGGCGCATGGAACGAAGGAGGTGGCAGCGGTGCACTATAAATGGTGTGAGCACTGCGGAAGGGTGTGCTCAGGCTTGCCTAAAATAGTCTTCTGAGGAAGGGTGTGCTCAGAGGCTTGCCTAAAAATAGTGCTTCATGCCCATCGGCGCATGGCCTTGAAGGAGGCGGGCGGGCGGTGCTAGGCCCGAGGGGGTGGGAGGGGGTTCAGCCACTCGGTGTCGACACGTGTCCGATCTTTTGAGGGACCTCATACGTCCTCTGGAAGGGTGCGCCCGGGGGCTTTTCAAAATAGTGCTTGGCCAGTGACGCATGGCACAAAGGAGGTGGCAGAGGCGGTATACTATAGCCTTAGGCCCGAGGGGGGTGGGGAAGGGGGTTCAGTTACTCCGGGTGTCATAAATGCGTCCAGGCCCAGCGATGCATGGCACGAAGGAGGCAGCGGTGTGCCTGTTGTAGGGCCCGAGGGGGGGTGGGAGGGGTTCAGCTCTCAGGTGTCGGAAATCTGGCCAGTCTTTCGTGGGACCTCGTCTGACCCGGGGAGGGTGCGCCAGGGCTTGTCCAAAAAAGTATTCAGACTCCAACGGGCGAAAGCGAAAGAAGCGGCGAGGCGGTGTGCTATAGCCCTTGGCCTTGGCCCGAGGGGTGGGAGGGGGTTCGAGCTCTCGGTGTGTAAAACACGTCCAGTCTTTTCGAGGAGCTCGCGGCCCGTGGGAGGAGGTGCGTCCAGGGCTTTAAAAATAGTCCTTCTTGCCTAGCGGTGAATGCCGCGAAGGAGGCGGCGGGGGGTGGTGTGCTGTGGGGCTCTCCGTGTCAATCACGTCCAGTCTTTTTGAGGGACCTCGCGTGGCCCGTGGGATGGTGTGCCACAGGGCTTTCAAAAGTGCTTGGCCCAACGGTGCATGGCACGAAGGAGGCGGCGGGTGCGGTGTGCTCTAGCCTTGGGCCGAAGGGGGGTGGGGAGGGGGGTTCAGGCTCTCTGGGTGTCGGAAACGCGGCCAGTCTCTTCGTGGGACCTCGCGGCCTGTGGGATGGTGTGCCCAGGGGCTTGTAAAAAAATAGTACTTCTGGCCCAGCGGTGCATGGCGCGAAGGAGGCGGCGGGGGCGGTGTGCTATAGCCTTGGGCCCGAGGGGGGTGGGGAGGGGGGTTCAGGCACTCCGGGTGTGGGAAACGCGGCCAGTCTCTTCGTGGGACCTCGCGCGGCCCGTGGGATACTGTGCCCAGGGGCTTGTCAAAAAATAGTGCTTTTGGCGCATGGCACGAAGGAGGCGGCGAGGGCGGTGTGCTATAGCCCTTGGCCCGAGGGGGGTGGGGAGGGGGGTTCAGGCACTCAGGGTGTCGAAAACACATCCAGTCTTTTCGAGGGACCCCGCGCGGCCCGTGGGAGGGTGCGTCCAGGGGCTTGCCCAAAAATAGTGTGTCGGGCCCAGAGGCGTAGGGCGCGAAGGAGGCGGCGGCGGTATGCTTGGGCCGAGAGGCGGGAGGGTTCAGCCACTCCGGGTGTCTGACACGTGTCCAGTCTTTTTGAGGGACCTCATACGTCCTGTGGGAGGGTGCGCCCGAGGGCTTGTCCAAAAATAGTGCTTCTGGCCCAGCGGCGCATGGAACGAAGGAGGCGGCAGCGGCGGTGCACTATAAATAGTGCTTCAAGCCTGCAAAAGGGTGTGCTCAGAGGCTTGCCTAAAAATAGTGCTTGAGCCAGTGAGCGCATGGCCTTGAAGGAGGCGAGGCGGTGTGCTATAGCCTTGGGCCCGAGGGGGTGGGAGGGGGGTTCAGCCACTCCGGGTGTCTGACACATGTCCAGTCTTTTGAGGGACCTCATACGTCCTATGGAAGGGTGCGCCCGGGGGCATTTCAAAAAATAGTGCTTCTGGCCCAGCGGCGCATGGCACAAAGGAGGTGGCAGAGGCGGTGCACTATAGCCTTAGGCCCGAGGGGGGTGGGGAAGGGGGTTCAGTTACTCCGGGTGTCATAAATGCGTCCAGGCCCAGCGATGCATGGCACGAAGGAGGCAGCGGGGGCGGTGTGCTGTAGCCTTGGGCCCGAGGGGGGTGGGGAGGGGGGTTCAGGCTCTCCGGGTGTCGGAAATGCGGCCAGTCTTTTCGTGGGACCTCGTGCGGCCCGGGGGAGGGTGCGGCCAGGGGCTTGTCCAAAAAGAGTATTTCGGGCCCAACGGCGAAAGGCGCGAAGAAGGCGGCGGGGGCGGTGTGCTATAGCCCTTGGCCCTTGGCCCGAGGGGGGTGGGGAGGGGGGTTCAGGCTCTCAGGGTGTCGAAAACACGTCCAGTCTTTTCGAGGGAGCTCGCGCGGCCCGTGGGAGGGTGCGTCCAGGGGCTTTAAAAAAATAGTCCTTCTTGCCTAGCGGTGAATGGCGCGAAGGAGGCGGCGGGGGTGGTGTGCTGTAGCCTTAGGCTCTCCGAGTGTCGAAATCACGTCCAGTCTTTTCGAGGGACCTCGCGCGGCCCGTGGGATGGTGTGCCCTGGGGCTTTCCAAAAATAGTGCTTCTGGCCCAACGGTGCATGGCACGAAGGAGGCGGCGGGTGCGGTGTGCTCTAGCCTTGGGCCGAAGGGGGGTGGGGAGGGGGGTTCAGGCTCTCTGGGTGTCGGAAACGCGGCCAGTCTCTTCGTGGGACCTCGCGGCCTGTGGGATGGTGTGCCCAGGGGCTTGTAAAAAAATAGTACTTCTGGCCCAGCGGTGCATGGCGCGAAGGAGGCGGCGGGGGCGGTGTGCTATAGCCTTGGGCCCGAGGGGGGTGGGGAGGGGGGTTCAGGCACTCCGGGTGTGGGAAACGCGGCCAGTCTCTTCGTGGGACCTCGCGCGGCCCGTGGGATGCTGTGCCCAGGGGCTTGTCAAAAAATAGTGCTTTTGGCCCAGCGGCGCATGGCACGAAGGAGGCGGCGAGGGCGGTGTGCTATAGCCCTTGGCCCGAGGGGGTGGGGAGGGGGGTTCAGGCACTCAGGGTGTCGAAAACACAGCCAGTCTTTTCTAGGGACCCCGCGCGGCCCGTGAGATGGTGCGTCCAGGGGCTATCCAAAAATAGTGCTTCTGGCCCAGCGGTGCATGGCACGAAGGAGGCGGCGGGGGCGGTGTGCTATAGCCTTGGGGCCGAGGGGGGTGGGGAGGGGGTTCAGGCTCTCCGGATGTCGAAAACGCGGCCAGTCTCTTCGTGGGACCTCGCGAGGCCCGTGGGATGGTGTGCCCAGGGGCTTGTTAAAAAATAGTGCTTCTGGCCCAGCGGCGCAGGGCACGAAGGAGGCGGCGAGGGCGGTGTGCTATAGCCCTTGGCCCAAAGGGGTTGGCGAGGGTGGTTCAGGCTCTCAGGGTGTCGAAAACACGTCCAGTCTTTTCGAGGGACCTAACGCGGCCCGTGGGAGGGTGCGGCTTGTCCAATAGAGGGACCTCGCGCTGGCCGTGGGATGGTGTGACCAGGGGCATGTCAAAAAATAGTGCTTCTGGCCCAGCGGTGCATGGCACGAAGGAGGCGGCGGGTGCGGTGTGCTATTGCCCTTGGCCCGAGGGGGGTGGGGAGGGGGGTTCAGGCTCTCAGGGTGTCGAAAAAACGTCCAGTCTTTTCAAGGGACCTCACACGGCCCGTGGGAGGGTGCCTCCAGGGGCTTTCAAAAAATAGCTTGGCCCGGTGGCGGTGAAGGAGGCGGCGGGGCGGTGTGCTGCTGAGGCCAGGCGGTGGGGCGGGGGGTTCAAGCTCTCCGAGTGTCGAAAACACGTCCAGTCTTTTTGGGGAACCTCGCGCGGCCCGTGGGATGGTGTACCGAGGGGCTTTCCAAAAACAGTGCTTCTGGCCCAGCGGTGCATGGCACGAAGGACGCGGCGGGTGCGGTGTGCTCTAGCCTTGGGCGTAAGGGGGGAGGGGAGGGGGGTTCAGGCTCTCCGGGTGTCGAAAAACGCGGCCAGTCTCTTCGTGGGACCTCTCGCGGGCCGTGGGAAGGTGATTCCAGGGGCTTGTCAAAAAATAGTGCTTCTGGCCATGCGGCGCATGGCACGAAGGGGGCGGCGGGGGCAGTTTGCTATAGCCTTAGGCCCGAGAGAGGTTGGGAAAAAGGTTCAGTCACTCCGGGTGTCAGAAACGTGTCTCGTCTTGTCGAGGGACATCGCGCAGCCCGTGGGAGGGTTTGCCCAAGGGTTGTCCAAAAATAGTGCTTCTGGCCCAGCGGCGCATGGCGTAAAGGAGGCGGCGGGGGTGGTGTGCTATAACCTTGGCTCCGAGGGGGGTAGGGAGGGGTGTTCAGCCACTCCGAGTTTCAGAAACGCATCTAGTCTATGCGAGGGCCCGCGTACGGCTTTCAGAAGGGTGCGCTCGGAGGCTTGCATAAAAATAGTGCTTCAAGCCTAGCGGCGTAGGGCGCGAAGGCGGCGGCAGGAGCGGTGTGCTATAGCCTCGGGCCCTAGGGGGGTGGGGAGGGGGGTTCAGGCTCTCCGAGTGTCGGAAACGTGTCCAGTCTTGTAGAGGGACCTCGCGCGACCCGTGGTAGGGTGCGGCTAGGGGCTTGTCCAAAAATAGTGCTTCTGGCCCAGCGGCGCATGGTGCGAAGGAGGCAGCCTAGCGATGCTGTATGGGCCCGAGGCTGTGGGGAGGGTGGGTTCAGCCACTCCAGGTGTCAGAAATACGTCCAATCTTTTCGAGGGATCTCGCACAGACCGTGGGAGGGTGCGACCAAGGGCTTGTCCAAAAATAATGCTTCTTGCCCAGCAGCATATGGCGCTAAGGAGGCGGCGGGGGCGGTGTGCTATAACCTTGGGCACGAGGGGGGTTGGGAGGGGTGTTCAGCCACTCTATGTGTCAGAAATGGGTCCGGTCTATTCGAGGAGCCGCGTGCGGCCTGCGGGAGGGTTCGGCCAGGGGCTTGCCCAAAAATAGTGCTTCAAGCCCAGCGGCACAGGGGGCGAAGGAGGCGGCGGGAGCGGTTTGCTATAGCCTTTGGCCCGAGGGGGGTGGGGAGGTGGATTTCAGCCACTCCGGGTGTCGGACACGTGTCCAGTCTTTTTGAGGTACCTCATACGTCCTGTGGGAGGGTGCGCCCGGGGGCTTGTCCAAAAATAGTGCTTCTGGCCCAGCGGCGCATGGAACGAAGGAGGCGGCAGCGGCGGTGCACTATAAATAGTGCTTCAAGCCTGCAAAAGGGTGTGCTCAGAGGCTTGCCTAAAAATAGTGCTTCAAGCCCAGCGGCGCATGGCGCGAAGGAGGCGGCGGGGGCGGTGTGCTATAGCCTTGGGCCCGAGGGGGGTGGGGAGGGGGGGTTCAGCCACTCCGGGTGTCTGACACGTGTCCAGTCTTTTGAGGGACCTCATACGTCCTATGGAAGGGTGCGCCCGGGGGCTTTTCAAAAAATAGTGCTTCTGGCCCAGCGGCGCATGGCACAAAGGAGGTGGCAGAGGCGGTTTACTATAGCCTTAGGCCCGAGGGGGGTGGGAAAGGGGGTTCAGTTACTCCGGGTGTCATAAATGCGTCCAGGCCCAGCGATGCATGGCACGAAGGAGGCAGCGGGGGCGGTGTGCTGTAGCCTTGGGCCCGAGGGGGTGGGAGGGTTCAGCTCTCGGGTGTGAAATCGGCCAGTCTTTTCGTTGTACCTCGTGCGGCCCGGGGAGGGTCTGACCAGGGCTTGTCAAAAAGAGTATTTCAGACCCAACGCAGCGCGAAGAAAGGCGGCGAGGCGGTGTGCTATATATGGCCTTGGGCCCGAGGGGGGTGGGGCGGGGGGTTCAGGCTCTCAGGGTGTCGAAAACACGTCCAGTCTTTTCGAGGGAGCTCGCGCGGCCCGTGGGAGGGTGCGTCCAGGGGCTTTAAAAAAATAGTCCTTCTTGCCTAGCGGTGAATGGCGCGAAGGAGGCGGCGGGGGTGGTGTGCTGTAGCCTTAGGCTCTCCGAGTGTCGAAATCACGTCCAGTCTTTTCGAGGGACCTCGCGCGGCCCGTGGGATGGTGTGCCGAGGGGCTTTCCAAAAACAGTGCTTCTGGCCCAGCGGTGCATGGCACGAAGGAGGCGGCGGGTGCGGTGTGCTCTAGCCTTGGGCCGAAGGGGGGTGGGGAGGGGGGTTCAGGCTCTCTGGGTGTCGGAAACGCGGCCAGTCTCTTCGTGGGACCTCGCGGCCTGTGGGATGGTGTGCCCAGGGGCTTGTAAAAAAATAGTACTTCTGGCCCAGCGGTGCATGGCGCGAAGGAGGCGGCGGGGGCGGTGTGCTATAGCCTTGGGCCCGAGGGGGGTGGGGAGGGGGGTTCAGGCACTCCGGGTGTGGGAAACGCGGCCAGTCTCTTCGTGGGACCTCGCGCGGCCCGTGGGATACTGTGCCCAGGGGCTTGTCAAAAAATAGTGCTTTTGGCCCAGCGGCGCATGGCACGAAGGAGGCGGCGAGGGCGGTGTGCTATAGCCCTTGGCCCGAGGGGGGTGGGGAGGGGGGTTCAGGCACTCAGGGTGTCGAAAACACATCCAGTCTTTTCGAGGGACCCCGCGCGGCCCGTGGGAGGGTGCGTCCAGGGGCTTGCCCAAAAATAGTGTGTCGGGCCCAGAGGCGTAGGGCGCGAAGGAGGCGGCGGGGGCGGTATGCTATAGCCTTGGGCCCGAGGGGGGCGGGGAGGGGGGTTCAGCCACTCCGGGTGTCAAAAATACGTCCAGCCTAATCGAGGGCCCGCGTGTGGCCTGCGGGAGGGTGTGTTCAGAGGCTTGCCTAAAAATAGTGCTTCAAGCATAATGGCACAGGGCGTGAAGGAGGCGGTGGGAGCGTTGTGCTATAGCCTTGGGCCCCAGGGGGGTGGGGACTGGGGTTCAGGCTCTCCGGGTGTCGACAAATTGTCCAGTCTTTTCAAGGGACCTCGCGCGGCACGTGGGAGGGTTCGCCCAGGGGCTTGTCCAAACATAGTTCTTCGGGCCCAGCGGAGCATGGCGCGAAGGAGGCGGCGGGGGCGGTGTGCTATAGCCTTGGGCCAGAGGGGGGTGGGGAGGGGGCTTCAGGCTCTCCGGTGTCGGACACGTGTCTAGTCATTTTGAAGGACCTCGCATGGCCCGTGGGAGGGTGTGCCCAGGGGCTTGTCCTAAAATAGTGCTTCTGGCCCTGCGGCGTATGGCACGGAGGAGGCGGCGGGGGCTGTGTGCTATAACCTTTGTCCCGAGGGGGGTTGGGAGGGGGGGTTCAGCCATTTCGGGTGTTAGACACGTGTCCAGTCTTTTTAAGGGACCTCGTAGGGCCCGTGGCAGGGTGAGCCCAGGGTCTTGTCCAAAAATAGTGCTTCTGGCCCATCAGCGCATGGCACGAAGGAGGCGACTGGGGCGGTGCGCTATAGCCTTGGGCCCGAGGGGGGTGGGGAGGGGGGTTCAGGCTCTCCGGGTGTCAGAAATGCATCTAGTCTTTTCGAGGGATCTCGTACAGCCCATGGGAGGGTTCGACCAAGGGCTTGTCCAAAAATAGTGCTTCTGGCCCATAGCATGGCGCAAAAGAGGCAGCGGGGGCGGTGTGCTATAACCTTTGGCCCGAGGGGGGTAGGGAGGGGTGTTCAGCCACTCCAGGTGTCAGAAATGCATCCAGCCTATTCGAGGGCCTGCGTGCGGCCTACAGAAGGGTGTGCTCAGAGGCTTGCCTAAAAATAGTGCTTCAAGCCCAGCAACACAGGGCGCGAAGGAGGCGGCGGGATCGGTATGCTATAGCCTTGGGCCCTAAGGTGGTGGGGATGGGGGTTCAGGCTCTCCGGGTTTCGAAAACACGTCCAGTCTTTTTTAGGAACCTCACGCGGCACATGGGAGGGTTCGCCCAGGGGCTTTTCCAAAAATAGTGCTTCGGGCCCAGCGGCGTTCGGCACGAAGGAGGCGGCAGGGGTGGGGAGGGGGGTTCAGGCTCTCTGGGTGTCGGAAATGCGGCCAATCTTTTTGTTGGACCTTGCGCGGCCCGTGGTAGGGTGCGCCCAGGGGTTTGTCCAAAAATAGTGCTTCTGGCCTAGCGGCGCATGGCACGAAGGAGGCGGCGGGGGTGGTGTGCTATAGCCATGGGCCCGAGGGGGGTGGAGAGGGAGGGTTCAGCCACTCCGATTGTCGGACACGTGTCCAGTCTTTTAAAGGACCTCGCCAGGCCTATGGGAGGGTGCGCCCAGGGGCTTGTCAAAAAATAGTGCTTCTAGCCCAGCGGCCCATGGCACGAAGGAGGTAGCGGGGGCGGTGTGCTATTGCCTCGGGCCCAAGGGGGGTGGGGAGGCGGGTTCAGGCTCTCCGGGGGTCGGAAATGCGGCCATTCTTTTCGTGGGACCTCGTACGGCCCGTGGGAGGGTGCGCCCACGGGCTTATCAAAAAATAGTGCTTTTGGCCCAGCGGCACATGGCACGAAAAGGCGGCGGGGGCGGTGTGCTATATAGCCTTGGGCCCAAGGGGGGTGGGGAGGGGGGTTCTGGCTCTCCGGGTGTCGAAAACACGTCCACTCTTTTTGAGGAACCTCACGCGGCACATCGGAGGGTTCGCCCGGGGGCTTTTCCAAAAATAGTGCTTCGGACCCAGCGGCGTTCGGCACGAAGGAGGCAGCAGGGGTGGGGAGGGGGGTTCAAGCTCTCTGGGTGTCAGAAATGCGGCCAATCTTTTCGTGGGACCTCGCGCGGCCCGTGGTAGGGTGCGCCCAGGGGTTTGTCCAAAAATAGAGCTTCTGGCCCAGCCGCGCATGGCACGAAGTAGGCGGCGGGGGCGGTGTCCTATAGCCTTGGGCCCGAGGGGATGGGGGGTTCAGCCATTCCGGGTATCAGAAATACCTCCAGTCTTTTCGAGGGACCTCGTGCGACCCGGGGGAGGGTGCGGCCAGGGCTTGTCCAAAAAGAGTGTTTCACTCAAGCCAAGAAGGCGGCGGGTAGGGCGCCCAGTGCTTTCGAAAATAGTCTATTCAGGGACCCAGGGTGCATGGCAGGGTGCGAGGGCGGTGTGCTATAGCCCTTGGCCCGAGGCGGGTGGGGAGGGGGGTTCAGGCTCTTAGGGTGTCGAAAACACGTCCAGTCTTTTCGAGGGACCTCGCGCAGCCCGTGGGAGGGTGCGTCCAGGGGCTTTCAAAAAATAGTGCTTCTGGCCTAGCGGTGAATGGCGCGAAGGAGGCGGCGGGGGTGGTGTGCTGTAGCCTTAGGCTTGAGGGAGGTGGGGCGGGGGGTTCAGGCTCTCCGAGTGTCGAAAACACGTCCAGTCTTTTCGAGGGACCTCGCGCGGCCCGTGGGATGGTGTGCCCAGGGGCTTTCCAAAAATAGTGCTTCTGGCCCAGCGGTGCATGGCACGAAGGAGCCGGCGGGTGCGGTGTGCTCTAGCCTTGAGCTGGGAGGGTGGGGAGGGGTTTTCGAGGCTCTGGGTGTGAAGCAGGCCCGGTCTCTTCGTGGGACCTCGCGACCTGTGGGATGGTGTGCCCAGGGGCTTGTAAAAAAATAGTACATTGGCCGTGGCACGAAGGAGGCGGGCAGTGCTACTATGGCGGGGTGCGGAGGGTTGAGCACTCGGGGTATCGAAAACACAGCCCGGTCTTTTCAGGGACCTTGTGACCCGTGAGATGGTGCGTCAGGGCTATCAAAATAGTGCTTGGCCCAGGTGCATGGCGCGAAGGCGCCCGGGCGGTGTGCCTGTGGGCCGAGGGGGTGGGGAGGGTTCAGGCTCTCGGATGTCAGCCCAGATCTCGTCGTGGGACCTCGCGAGGCCCGTGGGATGGTGTGCCGAGGGCTTGTCAAAAATAGTGCCAGCCAGTGGCGTGAGCACCTGAAGGAGGCGAGGCGGTGTGCTAGCCCATGGCCCAAAAGGGGTTAGCGAGTGGTGGTTCAGGGCTCTGGGGTGTCGCTCGTCCAGTCTTTTCGAGGGACCTAACGCGGCCCGTGGGAGGGTGCGGCCATGGGCTTGTCCAAAAATAGGGCTTCTGGCCCAGCGGTACAGGGCGCGAAGGAGGCGGCGGGGGTGGTGTGCTATAGCCTTGCGCCCGATCGGGGTGGGGAGGGGGGTTACGGCTCTCCGGGTGTCGGAAACGTGGCCAGTCTCTTCATGGGACCTCGCGCTGGCCGTGGGATGGTGTGACCAGGGGCATGTCAAAAAATAGTGCTTCTGGCCCAGCGATGAATGGCACGAAGGAGGCGGCGGGGGCGGTGTGCAATAGCCCTTGGCCCGAGGGGGGTGGGAGGGGGTTCAAGCTCTCAGGGTGTCAAAAACACGTCCAGTCTTTTCGAGGGACCTCGCGCGGCCCGTGGGAGGTGCGTCGAGGGCTTTCAAAATAGTGCTTCAGCCCGCCTGGTGAATGGCACGAAGGAGGCGGCCCAGGTCTGGGTGTTCTATAGCCCTTGGCCCGAGGGGTGTTGGGAGGGGGGTTCAGGCTCTCAGGATGTCGAAAACACGTCCAGTCTTTTTGAGGCACCTCGCCTGAGGCGATGGGAGGGTTCGTAGAGGGCTTGTTAATAGTGCTTGAGGCCAGTGGCGCATGGCGCGAGTAAGGTGAGCGATGTGCTCTTGCCTTGGGCCTAAGGGGGTGGGAGGGGTTCGGGCACTCTGGGGTCAAAGCGGCAACGTCCAGTATTTTTTAGGGACCTCGCGTGGCCCGTGGGATGAAGTCGTCCGGTGCTTGTCAAAAAATAGTGGTCCTGGCCCAGCGGCGCATGGCCCGAAGGAGGCGTGAGGGTTCAGCCGTCGGTGTCGAAATGAATCGGACTTATCGAGGGACCTCTTGCGGCCCGTGGGAGGGTGCGACCAAGGCATGAACAAAAATAGTGTTTCGAGCCCAATGGCGTAAGCGCGAAGGAAGGCGGCGAGGCGGTGTCTTGTAGCCTGCGCCCGATCGGGTGGGAGGGTTCGGGCTCTCGAGTGTCGCCACGTCCAGTCTTTTCGAGGGACCTCGCGGCCCGTGGGATGGTGTGCCCAGGGGCTTTCCAAAAATAGTGCTTCTGGCCCAGCGGTGCATGGCACGAAGGAGGCGGCGGGTGCGGTGTTCTATAGCCCTTGGCCCGAGGGGTGTTGGGAGGGGGGTTCAGGCTCTCAGGATGTCGAAAACACGTCCAGTCTTTTTGAGGCACCTCGCACAGAGCGTGGGAGGGTTCGCCGAGGGGCTTGTTCAAAAATAGTGCTTCGGGCCCAGCGGCGCATGGCGCGAAGTAGGCGGCGATGTGCTCTTGCCTTGGGCCAACGGGGGGGGGGGCGGGGGGTTCAGGCACTCTGGGGTCGAAGCAGCGTCAGTGTTTGAGGACCTCGCGTGGCCCGTGGGTTGGTGGGTCCAGGTGCTTGTCCAAAAAATAGTGCCCCAGTAGCGCATAGCGAAGAGAGGCGGGGGTTGACCATTCCGGTGTCGAAATGAATCCAGGACTTATCGAGGGACCTCTTGCGGCCCGTGGGAGGTGCGTCAAGGCTTGAACAAAATAGTGTTTGAGCCCAATGGCACATGGCGCGAAGGAGGCGGCGGCGGTGTGCTATAGCCGGCATGGAGGATGTGGAGTTCAGCCACTCCATTATCGAGAAAAAACATCCAATCATTTGAGAACTCATGGGCGTGTGGTTGCGCCAGGAGGCTTGCCCAAAAATAGAGCTTTTGGCCCAGAGGCGCAAGACGCGAAGGAGGCGGCTGGGGTTGTGTGCTATAGCCTTAGGCCCGTAGTGGGTGATGATGGGGGTTCAGCCACTCAGTGTGTCTGAAACGCATCTAGTATATTTTATGGCACTCGTACGACCATCTGAAGGCTGGGCAAGAGGCTTGCCCAAATATAGTGATTACAGCTCGGTAGTATGACGCGAAGGAAGCGGCCAGGCGGTGTGATATAACCTCGGTGGGGGGTGGGGAGGCGGTTCAAACTCTGGGTTTGAAACACATCCGGTCTTTTCCAGAGGCCTGCCATGGTGCACATGTGGGAGGCTGGGTCTAGAGGTTTACCCACAAATAGTTCTTCTGGCGCATAGAGGCTTGCCAAAAAATAATGTTTCTGGCCCAGCGGCGCTGGGCGAGAGGAGGGGGCGGGGGCTGGGTGCTATAGCATTGGGCCCGTGGGGGTGGGGGGTGGGGAGGTGGGTTCAGCCACTCCGGGTGTCGGAAATGCGCCCAGCCCTTGTGAGGACCCTCGCGGGGCCTGTAGGAGGCTGCATCCAAAGGCTTGGCAAAAATAGTGCTTCTTGCCCAGCGGCGAAAGTTTCGAAGGAGGAGGCGGGGGCGGTGTGTTATAGCCTTGGGCCCGTGGGGGTGGGGAGGGGGGTTTAGCTACTCTGGGGGACGTAAACGTGTCCACTCTTTTCGAGGACCCTCATGGAGCTTGTTGGGCTTAACGCCAGTAGGCTTGCCTAAAAATAGTGCTTCTGGCCCAGCGGCACAAGGCGCGAAGGAGGTGGCGTGGGCAGTGTACTATAACCTTAGGCCCATGGGGGGTGGGGAGGAGGGTTCAGCCACTCCGGGTGTTGGAAACGCGTTCAGTCTTTCCGAGGTCCCTTGCGCGGCCAACGGAAGGCTGCGGCCAGAGGATTGTCCAAAAAACAGTGCTTATGGCCCCGCAGCGCAAGACGCGAAGAAGGCGGTGGGAGCGGTGTGCTATAACCTTGTGCCCGTGGAGGGGGGGAGGGGGTTTCAGCCACTCCTTTTGTCAGAAACGTGACCAATCGTTTCAAGGACCCTTGCGGGGGATGTAGGAGGTTGTGCCCAGAGACTTGCCCAAAAATAGTGCTTCTGGCCCAGCGGCGCGAGGCACAAAGGAGGCGGCCGGGGCAATGTGCTATAGCCTTGGGCCCGTTTGGGGTAGGATGGCGGTTTAGCCACTCCGGGCGTCGGAATCTTGTTTAGTATTTTTGAAGACCCTTGCGGGGCATATAGGAGGCTACGCCTAGAGGCTTGCGCAAAAATAGTGCTTCTGGCCCTGCGGCGCAAGGCGCAAAGAAGGCGACAAGGGCAATGTGCTATAGCCTTGGGCCCATGGGCGGTGGGGAGGTGGTTCAGCCACTCCGGGTGTCTGAAACACATCCAATCTTTTCGAGGAAACTCGCGGGACCTGTAGGAGGCTGCGCCATAGGCTTCTCCAAAAATAGTGCTTCGGGCCTAGCGGTACAAGGCGCGAAAGAGGCGGCGGGGGCACTGTACTATAGCCTTGGGCCCGTGGGGGGTGGGGAGGGGGGTTCAAGCACACCAAGTGTCGGAAACGCATCCATTATTTTCGAGGTACCTCGCGGGGCCTATAGGAGGCTACGTCTAGAGGCTTGCACAAAAATTGTACTTCTGGCTTAGCGGCACAAGGCGTGAAGGAGGCGACGGTGGTGGTGTGCTATATCCTTGGGCCCGTGGACGGTGGGGCGGGGGGTTCAGCCCCTCCAGCTATCGAAAATGCGTCCAATCTTTTCGACGACCCTCGCGGAGCCTGTTGGGTTTAACGGCAGGAGGCTTGCCCAAAAATAGTGCCTCTGGCCCAGCAGCGTAAGGCGCGAAGAAGGCGGCGTGGGTGGTGTAGTATAGCCTTGGGCCCGTGGGGGTTGGGGAGGGGGGTTTAGCCACTCCGGGTGTCTGAAACAGGTCCAGTATTTTTGAGGGACCTCAAGCAGCCAGTGGGAGGATGCGCCCAGAGGCTGCCTAAAAATAGTATTCACCCCAGTGGCGAAGAAGGAAGTGGCGAGGCGGTGTGCTATAAGTTGGGCCGTGGGGAGGAGGGGTTCAACTCGGGGCCAAGCGTCCAATATTTTGGAGGACCCTCGCATGACCTGTAGGAGGCGGCACCCATAGGCTGGCCCAAAAATAGTGCTTGGCCCAGGCGGGCGGCGGCCTATCTGCTTGAGGCTATGGGGGTGGGGAGGGGGGTTTAGGCACTCTGGCTGTCGGAAACGTGTCCAGTCTTTTCGAGGGCACTCATGAACCTGTGAACTGCGCCCGTGAACTTGCCCAAAAGTAGTGTCACTTCAGCCCATGATTGCAAGGTGCGAAGGAGGAGGCGGGGTAGTGTGCTATAGCCTTGGCCCCATGGGGGGTGGGGAAGGGGGTTCAGCCACTTCGGGTGTCGGAAAGCAGCGTCAATCGTTTGAGGGCCCTCGTCTGACCCGGTGAGGCTGACGGCCGTAGCTTGCCATAAATAAGTTATGCCCTGTGGTAGCGATGAGGCGGGGGTGGACGGTATGTTATAGGCTTGGGGCCGTGGGGGGTAGGGAGGGGGATTCAGCCACTTTAGGTGTCAGAAATTCGTCCAGTCTTTTTGAGGACCCTTGCCAGGCATGTAGCAGGCTGCGCCCAGAGACTTGCCCAAAAATAATGCTTCTAGCCCAGCAGCGCAAGGCGCGAAGGAGGCGGCGGGGGCGGTGTGGTATAGCCTTGCACCCGTGTGGGGTGGGAAGGGTGCTTGACCACTCCAGGTGTCCAAAATAGTGCTTATTTCTGATGAAGAGGCAAAAGCAGGCGTTGTGCTATAGACTGTAGGGGCTAGGGAGGGGGATTCAGCCACTCCGGGTGTCGAAAATGCATCTTGTCTTTTCGAGGGCCCTCGCACGGCCAGTGGGAGGCTGCGCCCAGAGGCTTACCCAAAAATAGTGCTTTTGGCCCTGCGGCACAAGGCGCGAAGGAGGCGGCGGGGGTGGTGTGCTATAGCCCTAGGCCCGTGGGGTTAGGGAGGGGGGTTCAGCCACTCCAGGGGTCGGAAACGCGTCCAATCTTCCGGTGTGCTATAGTCTTGGGCCCGTGGAGGGTGGGCCGGGGGGTTCAGCCACTCCGGGTGTCGGAAACGTGTCCAGTCTTTTCGAGGGCCCTCGTACGGCCAGTTTGACGCTACGTCGAGGGCCTTGCCTAAAAATAGTGCTTCCAGCCCAGCGGCGCAAAGCACGAAAGGGGCGGCAGGAGTGGCAGGAGAGGCGTGCTATAGCCTTGCACCCGTGGGGTGTGGGGACCGGGGTTCAGCCACTCCGGGTGTCCAAAACCCGTCCAGTCTTTTCAAGGACTCTCACGGGGCCTGTAAGAGGCTGAGCAGGATTGCCGTGATAATAGTGATTTGTAGTGGCGGGCGGTGTGCTATTATATTGGGCCCATGGAGGATGGGGAGGGGGCTTCAGCCACTCTGGGTGTCAGAAATACGTCTACTCTTTTCAAGGACATTCGCGGGACCTGTAGGAGGCTGCACCCAAAGGGTTTCCTAAGAATAGTGTTTTAGGCCCAGTCCAGCCCAGCGGCGCAAGGGGCAAAGGAGCCGGCAGGGGCTGTGTGCTATAGGCTTGGGCACGTGGAGGATAGGGAAGGGGTCTCAGCTAGTCCTGGTGTTAGAAACGCCTGCAATCTTTCGAGGGACCTCGTGGGCCCCGTAGGAGCCATCTACCAGAGGCTTCCACAAAAATAGTGATTCGGCTCAGCGGCGCAAGGCGCGAAGGAGGGGGCAGGGTCGGTGTGCTATAGCCTTGGGCCCGTAGAGGGTGGGGAGGGACGTTCAGCCACTCCAGCTATCGGAAACGTGTCCAATCTTTGCAAGGACCCTCGAGGGGCCTGTAGGAGGCTGCGCCGAGAGGCTTGCCTAAAAATAGTGGTTGTGGCTCATCAGCGCAAGGCGCGAAGGAAGCGGCGTGGGCGGTGTGCTATAGCCTTTGGCCCGTGGAGGGTGGGAAGGGAGGTTCAGCCATTCCGGCTATCGAAAATGTGTCCAATCTTTTCGAGGACCCTCACGGGGCCTGTAGGGTTTAGCACCATGAGGCTTGCCTAAAAACAGTGCTTCTGGCCCATCAGCGCAAGGTGCGAAGGAGGCGGCGTGGGCGGTACGCTATAGCCATATTTTCGACGTGGGTGGGAAGGGGGGTTCAGCCACTCTGGGTGTCGGAAATGCATCTAGTCTTTTTTAGGACCCTCGCACGGCCAGTGGGAGGTTTTGGCTAGAGTCTTGCCCAAAATTAGTGCTTCTGGCCCAGCGGCGCAAGGCGCGAAGGAGGCGGCGGGGGCAGTGTGCTATAGCCATATTTGAGGGAAGTGGGGAGGAGGGTTGAGCCACTCCGGGTGTCGGAAACGCATCTAGTATTTTCAAGTTCCCTCAAGCGGCCAGTGGGACGCTAATCCCGAGGTTGCCTAAAAGCGTGCTTAAGCCCTGGCGGGCGCAAAGGCGCAAAGGAGGCGGGGGCGGTGTGATATAGCCTTGGGCCCGTTGGGGGTGAGGTGGGGGGTTCAGCCACTCCGACTGTCGGAAATGAGTCAAATCTTTTCGTGGACCCTCACGAGGCCTGTAGGAACTCGTCTGAGCTTGCCCAAAACTAGTGCTTCTGACCCAGCAGCGCAAGGGGCGAATGAGGCGAAGGAGGCGGCGGTGGCGGTGCGCTATAGGCTTTGGCCCGTTGGTGGTGGGGGGGTTCAGCCATTCCGTGTGTCGAAAATGTGTCCAGTCTTTTCGAGGGCCCTCACGCGACCAGGAGGAGGCTGCGTCCAGAGGCTTCCCCAAAAATAGTGCTTCTAGCCCAGTGAAGGTGCGGCGGCAGGTGTGTGCTATAGCCTTTGGCCCGTGAAAGGTGGGTGGGGTTTCGGCTCACGGTCCATTCTTGGTATTTGCTTTTTACTGGATATTGGCCTCTCCCGTCATTCTAGGCAGAGGAATTTTAATAATTTCATCAGCATCTTCCCTTTTAAAAACTCAATATATCAGCTCCATGTTCCATTGATTCTAAGAGTCGATTACATAGAAGCATATAACTTGGAAATAGAGCGTTACGGAAGATTGGCTTAAAAGTTATATGTCTTGGGATCTAGTTACTCTTTGTCACCAGAATCTTTTTTACATCACCTATTCTTCATTTATAACCTTCTTGGATCACTTGCCTCCCCCATAAAATGCTACTCCCTATGAAAGAATTTTTAAAGCCTAAATTAGCATCTAAAAGCTATGTGTGTTTGAAGTATCTGGCCCTTAAAAATTTTGTTACAAAAGAAACTGGAAATTAAATGGTTCTCCATTCTTGTTTGGCTACAAGGGCTTGATTGAAGCTTGATAAATCTCTAAACCCCAATCCACTCCTCATCTTTGCCTGACTTATTCTATCCCATCTAGCCCAATGTATATTCCTCTTTTCTTCTCTTGATCCCCTCCAAAACCTAGTTACAACTTTTTCAATATCGTCACATAAGCCTAGAAGAATTCACAAAACACTCATTGCACAAGCTGGGATAGCTTGCGCTACTATTTTAGTTAGCAATTTTCCCCCTAACTTGAGAAGAATTTATGCTATTAATTGGGCACTTTGTTAAGCACCTTCAATTACATCATTGAAAAAGCTTTTTGTCTTCTTTACAACCATCAATGGGAGGCCCAAGTATCTTTCATGCTTTGACACTACATTTTAATGAAAGATATCTTTTATAGCGGAGACTTGGTTATCCTTCATGCTTCCACTAAAGAACATCGAGGATTTGTCAAAATTAAAAAGTTGACAGAAGCTTTCCCATAGCATTCAAAGATGGTTTTCAAATGCTTGCAATCTTCCATATTTGCTCTTGAGAAGATCAAACTGTCATGAGATATTGAAACATTCCTCCTAAATTTTAGCCCATAAATTGACTTGCTGCTCTCTACCTGAATTAAAAAATTTTAAAACACCTTTGCAACCATTATAAATAAGTATGGGGATAAAGGCACATGTGCCTAAGGCCTCGTTGGGGATATATCATTCATTTTGCCACTCCATTGATGATGATAGAGAATGGGAAGTAATGATGTAGTCCATGATCAACTTGACCCATTATTTTGAAAACCCCATCTTAAGCATAGTTTGGTTTAAAAACTCCTTGTCAATTATGTCATAAACTTTGCTTGTATCTAGTTTAAGGGCTAAAAGCTTTTTTTTTCCCCCCTTACTATGTCTAATTTCAAGCAAGCATTCATACTTAGTAATAATACTATTAGTAATCAAACGATTGGGTATAAAAGCACTTTGTGTTGGGGATATAACCTAATGGAGTATGAATTTTGGCCTATTCACAAGAGTTTTTTCTATAATCCTATAGATTACATTGCATAAACTAATAGGTCTAAATTAAGACACTTTTTCATGTTTTTCAAGCTTTAAAATCAAAGCAATATAAATGTGATTAAGCGGAGCAGTTGTACCTCTCTCATTGAGCATATGGAGGCAGGTGAAGATCACACCTTATTTGACTGACCTCTGAAAAAATACAGCGGGTAGGCTATCTGGAGCCTAGGGCTTTAATTCGGCATATTTGAGAGAGTATTGTAGAGATCTCCTCTTCTGTGAAGGGCTGATCCAAGAACTCTTTCATATCTTTAAAGAGCCTTGGTGTCATCCCATTTAAAGTCTTCTCAATTTCCTCTTCATCGTCTGTCCAAGCATTTTCCCCATTGATGATTCCCCTTATTATCTTATCTCTCTTTCTTAATGAAGCCTTGAAGTGAAAGAATTTTTTGTTTCTATCCCTTTCGTTTTACCAATCAGTTCTTGATCTTTGCTTTCAATATATTTCATCATCCAGCAACAAGTTCTCAATTTGCTTTTCAACACTTTTGATTTTATTTTCGTTGTCATATTGCTTGTAGTTGTGCCTGAGATATGATAACTTGTTGTTCAGCTGCTTCAATTGCTTTTTTCAGTCACCTAGCTTTTGCTTGCTCTAAATCTTCAACTGGGCCATTGATTTCGTGGCTGAATTTTTGAAAACTTATACTGGATTCTTCCTTTCCGAGCAGCTGTTGATCATCCATTCTTCGTTGACAATCCTTTTACAATCTTCATAAGGAATCCACATGTCCTTATAGTGGATCCTAGAGCTTGATTACTTCTGTATCTCATGACTTGATGCATATTTTGTAATTCCAGCAACACTAGACTGTGATCAGAGCACCATTTTATCATATTGGCAATAGTTGTATCATAATGGCCATCTCTCCAATCATGACTCCCTAAAAATCTATCTAGCCTTTCTTCCACACAATAAGGTCTAAAACCTTCTATTAAACCAAGTGAAAGGATACCCTTTGTAGCCCAGGTTAACTACTTTATAATCATTCACAGCATTCTTAAATTCTGCCACTATATTCAAATTCCTATCATTTCCATCCGTTTTCTCATTTGCATGCAAAATCTCATTGAAATCACCAAAGCACAATTACGATAAGAGAACAAACTTGCAAATCTCCTTATTAATGTCCATCTGTGTCATTTTTTGCTAGATTTAGAATGCCTATAAACCCATGTACATCTCCAATTCTTGTCATTTGCACTATGGATGATAGCGTCAATGTGATGATTACTGTAAGAAGCAATCTGCACATCAACTTCTGCATTCCACAACATTACCAACCCTTCCCCCCAAGACCATTTCTAATAATAGAAAAACAACTATCAAAGTTTGAAATTTTGCTTTTTGCCATTAATTTACTAGACTCTAATTTTGTTTCACTTAGAAAAATGATTTAAGGTCTGTGTTCATGGAGAATTTCCTTTAGAGTTAGGAATGTTGGGGTATTCCTCAAATTCGAATGTTTCAGCTAAGGATTTTTATACCTGTTGGCAGATCTGGACATTAGCCTCCGCCTATATTTCTTTTATTGCTGTTTTTGCTTTGTTCATTGCCATCATCATAGTTTCATCCCAATACATATTGGAATTCATTGCATTCTGAGTTAGGTCACCCACTGATAGACCTCCAAATCTAGCCTTTTTACATTTAGGGCTAGACCATTTGACTTTATCATTTGGTCTTTTTAATGTTGTAGGCCCAACTTTGATGCTTCCTTTTTTATTTGGATTGTTGGCTTGCCTTTTCTACATTTTCCATATGGCCCTTGGCTAATTTAGTTTTGATTCCTTATCCACTACTCTTTCCTTATCAAAGCTCATTTAGGTTGTGTTGGGCTGCTGATGATGATTTGGGCTGATTAACCTTCTTGATACATTAAAACTCCCTATTATTTTCCTAGTATTAGCCTCATTTCCCGCCACTTTATTCAAGTTCCAACTCTCCCTTTCACAGCTAGCTACATTATGCAGCTTTATATTATTTACTTACAGTTGCCTCGATTTTTTACCCTTAGACATTAATAGTTCTTCAGTTACTCTGTCCACATGGCTCTCTGTTGCGTGTTGATTGTTTCGAGTTAATCATGTGTTGACTTTTGTTCAAGTTTTTCAACCGGATTTGGGTAAGAGACTTGCAATTGTTAGGTTTCTGCATTTTTTGAACTTTTATCTACCCCATTATTCTCTTGCTCCTTATGTCATCTCTCCATATTCTTGTTTTGCTTATACCGATCTATCAATGAGGTTGCTTTTAACCATTCCCCAAAGGCCAATTTTTCCTTTGTTTGACCTTTATATGCAGCACATTCTCTATATTGATGTCCAATGTAACTGCAACAAAAAAAAAGTCTGGTAACCATTCGTATTGCACTGACATTTGGATTTTTCCACCCTCTTCTTAAAAAAACAAGATCTTTTTCAATTGCTTTGTCACGTCCACAGAAATTCTAAGTCTTACAATTTCCCCAAGACATTCACCATTTGCGTCAGTGGCTACCTTCTACACATCAAGGGCACACTGCGAATTTGTACCCGAATGAGACATGTGACAAAGATTGCTTTGTAATGTTTCCTATTCCTTTCTGTTCTTTTAAAACAATAAGCGCTCTGTCAAACCCTTCATTTTTCATCTTTCTGAAGCAAACTTGAACATGAAGATATTGCTACCCAAACTCTGAATCTTCACTTCCTTTATAGTAAGCCATGCTTGTTGGAGAGTAATTCTAAGTCTCTCTCTATTAACCCCTCTGTTGCAGGGATTTGTCCGCGCCATACCCTAAAGGTAGGGTATTTATCCAACTACACCCCCATAATTCAAATTTTCTTTTACATGCCTTTTTCAATGTGCAATTACAGAATTACCCCAATTTAAATCTTCAATTTTCAAAATCTATCTTCACGAGCTACTGTACAAAACACCTGCTGCTGCAAGTTCATGCTCCTACTGCTGTAAGTTCATCCACCACATTAAAGGCTACAAAATCACTGAATTAAAGGTTGGAAATTCACCGAATTAAAGGTTGGAAATTCACCGAATTAAAGGTTGGAAATTCACCGAACTAAAGGTCATTAACCACATTTACACTTGATTATTACTTTATAAAGAGAATTTAGGATGCATAATTGTTAGGGTTATATGCCTTAGGGTTTTAAAAAATAAATTACCCACATGATTTTGGTCATTATCTTACTTATTTACTGATAATCTTTGCTTTTTAATAATGTAGTAGAGCTTCTTGAGCTTGTGGATTTGAAATTGAAGAGAGTGATATATGCTCAGGGAATGCTCTATAAGAAAATACACTGCTGCAATCAGGTATTTGCAAAGATACACGGCTGTAGTAGAGTATTTACAAATATACATGACTAACTCTCTGTAAGAAAATACACGGCTGCAGTCGGGTATTTACAAAGATACATATGCTGATCGGTATTTTCAAATATACTGATCGGTGATGCATTAGCAAATACGGTGAGTCGGGGTATTTGCCGATACTCATTGCGTCGGTATTTTCAAACATACAGGACCAGCTGGTATTTTTAAAAATACTCGTCTGTAATTGGGTATCTTTACAGATATACAACTGTAGTTGAGTATTGAATAGATACATCTATAGGTGAGTAAAATTACATATGCACGACAGCAGTCGGGTAACAGCAAAAATACGCGATTGTAGTCGGGTATGTGGACATAAAACAAAAAATCACCTAAAACATTCATTATATTGATGACACAATCAATATAGACTTTAACATATCAAACTTCAATTTAATATATAACAAAAGTGATTGTACATTAAACAACATAAATCCAATACTTATTCGAATCATAAAAAAGTCGTAATACAATGGAAGTTGTTGCATAATCATCATAATTTTTTTGGTAGGTAATGCAAAGAGGAATCTTCAACGGGCGGCATTAGATCAAATGTTTTGAGCTTGAACTTCATTTCAATGTCAAATTTAGAAATATCAATGCAAATAACCCGAGATACTCTTTCTATTAATTGTGTATACGTTGTAGAACGGGGCACCATAATTCCTCTTGTCTCCATACCATTAAATCTATAATGGTCGTTTTGCTCAATCCATTTACCACAAAGCATAATAGGCACACGTACTGAAGTCACTTTCTGCAATAATACAACAGTTGATTATACAACAAATACAAGAACAAAATCAAATAAGGTTTATAACGAAGTGTGGAACTGTTAGCTTATTTACAAGAATGACGTCATGTAATTGTTAGTTTACACGACAATAGTTGTGTAACTTACTAAAATACACAAATATAGTCTAGTAAACAATCAGATGATATATTTAGTAAAAAAAAAACAGTAATATTTGTACTAACATAATGCTAGGTGTTATAATAGCTATTATATCTTTCAAACTTATACAATTGCTGTCGTATAAATTCATACATACACGACAAAATATGTGTAAGTTATAAAAATACATGACTCAGTAAATAGTCAGAGAACATATTTCTTCTTCAAAAAATATTTTTCTTACACTAATAAAATGCTGGAATCTCATAACAATTGGAACATTACATATATACACAATTATAGTATGTAAGTTCATACATACACGATGATAGTCATGTAACTTATTAAAACACACAACTATAGTCCAGTAATAGTAAAAAGATATATCTAGTGAAAAAAATATTTTTTTTTGCACTAATAAAATGGTAGGGTGTCATAATAATTGGAATCTTTTGCATGTTTTCACGACTACAGTCGTGTAAATCCATACATACACGACTGCTATCGTGTATGTCAGGTGCAGAACAAAATTTTGATAACAACTTCGAGTTTTAACGAATGTAATTATAAAATCCATCAAATAACAGTCATATGATGCAAATATAACGAAAATGTGAGTTGCTTTATTGTTTATCACAAACCAAAAAAAAACCCTAAAAATAATACAATATTAACAAAATGAATAAATAACACAAAATAAAAATAAAGTTTCAAATACCTTATTCATGAGATAAATAATGCACCCAGCTGCAAACTAAAATATGAGTGTATTGCCCGTTCATGAGTGATTTTTAGTGTGGAGTTAAAAAGAGTGAGAAGTAAAGAGTGTTGGAGGTAAGTTGTGTGTGTTTTATATTTTTCTTTAGGGATATTTTAGACAATGTACCATATAAAAAGTTATATCTAGATAATTTTCAAACATAAGATATATTTAACTAAATATCCTAATTTTAAGGCATCTTTAATTAAAAACCCCCCTCTGTTGTGTAGTATTTTTCCCACCAAATATTTCGCCACCACCTTTGTCGCGTTCTTCCTTATACTGCTCATGAAAGTTATTTTATTTGCTTCCTCGAACTCTAGCATTAGCTTGGCATAATTTAATTAACTCTTCTGTTTCCATTGATTAAAGGACCCAAAATAAGACAAAATCAATTCACGACGGTAGAATTCCAAAGCTACCTCATGAATTCCTCACCAACTCCACACTAACTATAGAGTACAATAACGGATCTCCTCCTTAAATTTTAGAGACTCGCAATATTTATCTTTCACTTTAACTTGTTAAAGAAACAAATTGTCAAAAGAAAAAAAGACTAGTGCTCAAATAGGTGAGTAAGGAAGTTGAGTCATAACAACTCAAAGAAAATTGGGTCACGATGACCTAACAATACGCCACCTAGTTATTCTGATTTTCTTGTTAGGTTGATTGCAAGGTCACACACACATATATATCATGGTCATATTAGTTTCGACGATGATATTTCAATGGTGCGTGTATTGTTTGGAATAGAAAATTGAAATATGAATTGAGAATAATTAATAGTAGGAATGAAAATGAGAACTGAAACGAAAAATAAAATATGCGAGGCCACGTACTTTTAGAATATAAGTTGGAAATCAAGTTTTTATTTTTTGACTCTATTTTCCCTTCACACAAATTTTATAATTTTATTTTTGTTCTTAATTAAAATATTATTATATCATACTATTATATTATTGTTATTGGTGTCATTCTTATTTTTGTAATTATTGTTAATAATAATAACACTACTACTAATTAATGATGATGATGATGAAGAATAATAATCATAATAATAATAATTTTATCAATAATAATAGTAATTATGGTCGTTGTCATCATCATTATTATTTTTTTATAGTTAAACACTATTAAATAATAAATAAATCAATAAAATTTAATTATTTAATAATATTTGGACTATGAAATATGGTTCTCTAAAAAGTATTATCATCAAAATCATAGTAATAATAAAAAAAAAATGAAGAAATAACGCAAAGAAAGCAAAAACTAAACAGAAAACAAATAACAAATAAAAAAACGTGTCCCTGCGTGGAGTCGGGTTGGGGAAAGTCCGAAGAGTCCACAACGAGAATACTGAGGAAAGAAAATGAGCGAACAAGGGGAATCAACACCGACTGTGGCAGCAGCTGCGGCGACAACAACAAGAACTAAAGACGCAAAAGAATGGGTAGAGGATCTTCAACGCTCTGTGATTCAATCCAAAGACTCTGCCATTCGCTCAGCTCGTTCTTTCCGACACAACTCTTCCACCTATCTTCAAACCCTACAGGTTTTTGGTTTGGTTTGGGCTCTTCCATTTTTCTTTTGATTCTTGTCTATTTAATTTTTACCCACTTTTTTTCCCCAACTTTTCTTTGGTTCTTTCAATGTTATTGTGGCAGGATTTTGTTCTGCATGGCGTATCACAGTATAAAACTTATGAAGATGCTTTCTTCAGCAAAGTTAAAGGTCACTTCTTCTCATTTTCTTCAGTAAGATTTTAGTTTTATTTTTTATAACTTTTTTTGCATTTTGACATGGGCTACATTCGCTAATCGGTTTTCTTTTTTCTCTCAATTAACTTATGTTCTTTTGAATCTTATCATACTAAAGGAGAAAGCTTTTTATAATCACATTGTTCAATTTGCCAAATAACTTATCGAGAGCATGGCTAACTATAGTTCTTCAATTTGGAATATTAGCCTGCTAGGTAAAAAGAGAATTTGGGAATATTTTTTATTGGGATTGATGATTGTTTGTTACCAATAAATTAGTTTCCATTGTTTTCCCTATCTGTAATTGTTTTTGCAGATGAGTTAATGAGTGCCAGGGAACACCCTGCTGCTGCAACAGGGGTTGCTCTTACAGCTGGTCTCCTTTTTATGCGAGGTATGAGTTAATCTTTCCTCCTTATCCAGTTACATCTTAGCATGTGCAGATGATGTTCGGATGTTACTACAGGGTATCTACACTATAAACGTGAGTTTTAGAACTTGTTGGCATTCTCAAGGGACCAACTGGTGATTCTTGTCTCTTTTGTATAAAGTATGAGCTAATCTGCTTATGTGGTTTTTGTTGTCAACATGAACATAAGTATATTTCTATTATAGAGATTATAACCAATCAACTTGTATAATGATAGATGACAAGTAGATAGCCGCAAGTATAGAACTAGTGGTTAAGGCTCTGAAGAATTCCACTTTGCATGTCAGGGGAACCCCAGCATAGATTTGGATGGGACAGTAACTAGGGATCACTAATTATTAGGAAGTGTGAACCTAGCATTAGAAATATTTCATGAAGGGTTAACTTGGCAACCTAGACATGCATATGCAACTATCATGCATTATGTTCGTGACTACAAATGAGAGCCATGGACATGACTAATGAGGATATGGCTACCAGTCATCGATTACAGAAAGCAGGGATTATTTACAGCCAATTACCTGTTAAGCATGGTCACAGCCTAACTTCCATTTTGAAAAGCCAAAAAGGCCTTGGAGGACTTAGTGGGTCATGTTATGAGTGTGGTCATCAGAACCCCAAAAGGGGAATGGTTGCAAATGTTAATCAGGCTTAATGCCTTTGGAGGACTTAGTGGGTCATGTTATGAGTGTGGTCATCAGAACACCAGAAGGGGAATGGTTGCAAATGTTAATCAGGCTTAATGTTGTTCATCAATGGACCGCAAGTTGTTTCTCTTGACTTCAGTTTAATTTGATAATTTCAACCATATTGTATGACTGTTTCCTTATTTGTTTATGCTGTACAGTGTTGAAGTCCAAAGATGAATATGTGCAGCTTTCCTACCGCTGGTGTTGGTAGTGAGATATATCCACTCTTTGGTTTCAACCATTTAAATAAGCCTCTCTAGCGTATTTTTGAATATGGAACCCCTTGGACGTGTTCTGCCCTGGCCATCTTTGCACACTTTTTTCTTGCATTTTATACTTCTTGGCTGCATTAAATGTATCTTTATGTGACATTCCAAATCCTGTGAGATTTGATTCCTTGAGGATTTCACTGCAGGGCCTAGAAGGTTTTTGTTTCGTCATACCTTTGGTCGACTTCGAAGTGAGGAGGCATGTATCTCTTTTAATTTATAGATGCTTCTTTTACCCTATGAACCTACTAATAGAAGTAACAGTTGCATAAAATTTTTTTTTTAACATATTCATTTCAACTGAGGTAAACTCTCAGGTTCAAAATTTTGTGTGATTCAGTAATTGTTCGAACATATAAACAGGCAATGTTTGTTAGAGCTGAGAAAAATGTAAATGAGCTGAACCTTTCTGTTGAGCTAATGAAGAAAGAGAGCAAAAAACTACTTGAAAGGGCAGCCCTTGCTGAAAAGGATATGATACGTGGAGAAACTGAGCTCAAGTAAAGTGATTTTCTTTATGCCTCTTTGTTGCTAAATTTTCGTTAACACAATCTTTGATCACTCCATGTTATATCTGTAGGAATGCTGGAAATCAAGTTCAGCATCTTGCTAAGCAAGTTTATAAAGTTGAAACCCAAGCTGCAGGTATTGTTGGTTGCATTTTCTTTTCCTCTATTATGATAGTTGTTGGGAAGACTGTTTGTGGTATTTTCGGAACCATTCAGATATGGTTGATAATTTTAACATGCGGGATAAGATATTGCTTACAATTCTCATTTGTGATAGAAAAGGGTTTTCCCTTTTCCATGGCAGCCACTTGATTTTGGATTTCAGCTAAGCTGAAAGGACATGAAAGATGACCTTGCAACCGTATGCCATATTGTTGTTTACTTACCAACTATGGCTTAAGATTAAGATATGATGTACTTCTGTTTTTTTTGCTACGTTAGTAGTTAAACTGAGCTTTTATTGAATTTTTTATGCTCAGCATGGCTGAATTCACTCATCAATGAATCGAGCTCCAGTTCTATTTGAAGCTCTGTTATTGTGTTCTAACTAACTTGGTTGCTCCTAAGTGTGTTATAGAACATTAATTTTTAGTTATTTAGTACAGTTTGATCCCAATTTAAGGTTAGAGGTTAATATAATTTGCTTTTTTGACATGTATTCAAATGAAGCTAAAATTGGAATTTTGAAACTGAAGCTTTAGCTTGATATTGTTGTCCCCTTTCTTAATCATCCTGATCTTGGTATGCCAATGTGATTTGGTTTATTCACACCCCTGGTGGTGCTTTTAAAAAATTGCATGGGTGTTCGCTTTAGATGTAATGAGTTTTCTAATGACAATATAATAATATTCCCTCTTTGTTTTACAATTTTTGTAGATTTAATGGAGGGCTTGAGAGAAATCCCGGGCAGGGAGGCGTTGAAACTTCGAGCTGAGGCAAGTCCAATGTCCTCTTCATTTATCCATGTATGTCTACATGAACATCTTTTATACAGTGACTGTTGGTTGATAACTTCTCTAAAGATGTACATTCTCTTGTTCTATCTCATGCTATAACTAGGTTGCTTCAATGGCATCACTTTTGAAGCGGCAAAGGGCTATGATGGATAAACAGATAATGAAAATATCAGAGTTAGGAGTTTCTGTTTAGTTACATAAAAGAGTCTGATTGGATAAATGGATAAAGTAAGATCTCTGAGTTTGTTTTTCCTGTTTAGTTACATAAAATTCTCAAGTCGTTTACATCTTCTCAAATTTTGGCTTACTGCCTATTTTGCCACAATACTCTTCCGCTCTTTGCAAGTGCAGAAAATTGAAATAAAAGAAAATGCTAAATATTTATTTCTGAATTTTATAGTTATGATTAAAACAAGCTTCTTTAATTCCTCTTTAAGCATTATACGATGGCTGTTCGCTGGTTTGGCATTCAGGTGAAGTTAACATGGGTGCAACTTATTGATCGACAAAGTACATATTTATCTTCAAACTGAACACTTCTAGGCGTTTTCAGTCTTTTGAGAATCAGAAACTACATTGGATATGGCCTAAACTCTTCGGACCTCATTTTTCAGAACTTTAGAGCATTCTGACGGTTTTCAAAATTTTTTTATCGTAATCAAGGTGAAAAAATCTAATACAAGCGCCTGTTGAAAAGTTCAAAATGAAAAACAAAACCAGTTTTGAAGAAGCCACCAACATTAAGCATTTTTTTTTATCGGAGATGAGTTCCCTTTCGTTTACACGAGGCTTCTAAACATGAGCTCGCTTTGCATTTGTAGTGATTACATGCGTTTTTAATCGACATTAGAATTTAGCACTTCAGTGAAAGAAAAGAAACGAGAGCTCTGACTGAGCTCCTGCTAAAATACGAATCAAGCCTATTTCCTCATCTGTGTAAAGAGTTCTGGAGGTTTTCCACTTCCTCCCGCACCACGACCAAAACCTGATCCTTGGCCACTGAAGGCTCCAAATCCACCACCTGTACAGATTTGTAAGGCAACTTCAGCAAAAGATACAAACGTCAGAAGATTTAAACCAGAGACAAGATTATATATAACAAATACTACCACCAGCAGCAAATCCACCACCACCTGGGGTAGCAAATCCACCACCACCTGGGGTAGCAAAACCACCAAATCCTCCGCCTGCTGAAACCACAGTGGAAAATCCACCACCAACTGAAGCTGCACCTCCAAATCCTCCTGAAGCCGAACTGGCAGATCCACCACTACCTGAAGCTGCACCTCCAAATCCTCCTGAAGCCAAACCAGCAAATCCGCCACCACCTGAAGCTGCAGCAGCAAACCCTCCACCACCAGAGGCCAAACCAGCAAACCCCCCACTGGTAGAACCAACGCCAGCAAATCCACCTCCAGTTGCAGCACTTGGAAAACTACTAGTGGAGCTAGCAGGAGCAAAGCCACCACCAAAACCACCGGCAGAAGCAAAGCCTGCTCCTGGAAGAGAAGCACCAAGTTGTCTTGACTGCCCAAAAGAACCAAGGACAGATCCCAATGCTTGCTGCCCCTGACCAACCTGTGCTGGCTGACCAAACCCATTTTGAATAGGAGCTTGTGCAGTTGCTCCAGTACCAAAACCAGAGAATGCACTAAAAGTTGCTGGCTGAGACGGTTGGGAAGACTCTGGAGATTGTACAGTAAAAGATGCAGGCCGGAACAGCTGTCCACTTGGAACCGTCATAGTGAAGGGAGAGCCTGTCGGACTTGTTGTAGCATTACCAAAAGGACTGCCAAATGGGTTTAGTTTAGGAGCAGTCGGGTTTGGAGTTGAGCCAATGCCAAAACTGCCAAGGCTTCCCAAGCTAAGTTCAGTAGCCTGGCTTGTCTCAGGAGCCTCCTCTTCCATTTCATCCTCCTGAGTAACTGCAATGTCCCAAGTATCATTCTTTCCACCCGTGGTACTAGCAGAAGTCGAGACCTGTGTTGATAACAGCGTATTAGCAACAGAAGAGTGTTCTGGTTGAGAATTCAATGCCATATTGGAAACAGAGCTTGCTATGCTTGTGAAATTAGCCGGCCTTCCAGATGCCAATCCACTTGGAATTCCCCCTGCAGAGACAGATGACCTCAAAGGCTCAAGCTTTGAACTGGATTCAGACAGAGGAGAAGTGAGCTGCACCGCCCTGACATCTGCTTTTGAGTCAGCTTTATCTGTAGAAAGTTGGAGCTCTGTTTTAGACTCTGGAATTGAGTTCACAGAAGATGGAGTAGATGAGGAAATTGGTGTTTTAGGAGCCTGAAGCGTGACGGAACTAGAAGAGGGAAAAGTAGTAGATGAAGTAGCTGACAGCGAAGACGAGGAAACAATTGGTGAGGAAGAAGATAAGGAGGTGGAAGAAGTTGTCGGGAAAGAGGCTGATGGTGGAGATGAAGAAACAATTGGCAAGGGAGAAGTTGAGGACATCATTGCTGAGGAAACTGTTTGCTTAGCATCTATAGTGGTTTTAGAACTACTCAAAGATTCACCAAATGATGCTGTGGATGATGAGGTGGTTGAAGATGAAGTTGAAGATGAAAACATCAGAGTTGATAAAGAACTAAGCAGTGGAGATGATGAAGCAGAAAGGGACGATGAGAATGTAGAAGGTGTGAATGCTGGGGTTGAGCATCACGATTTTACCAGATTCAACAAACAAGGTTTTTCTAGTTGTTGTTGCCCCATGCTTCTCACTTCCAATTGTTGAACTTTCTGGTACAGTCCCTTTACCATTTGAAATTGGCATTTCACTGGGATTTTTCAGCGGAGATGGTGTCAATGTGGGTGACATTGTAGAAATTGTTGGTTTTTGAAATATGTTCGATTCAGATTGCATGGTAGACTTGGTCTCATTGGTGAACGTGGAATTAGACTTCACATCAAAATAAACCCCACTGCTTGGTTTTTCTGCAGTAACATCGCCAGTGTTCCTAGCATGATTTTGCCATCCCATAGGAGACAATTGGGTAGCTGAAAGAGATGATCGCGTGGAAGCAATATTACTTTGGAACACAGGAGACTTGAGCCCTGAAATTTGTGATGGTCCTGTAGGATCACTGGCCCATTTGAACAAAGTTGATTGGCTTTCAGAAGTCTGTTTTAGGGAAGCATCCTGGAGGCCTGATGAAGATAATGTATACATAAAAATGATAAATAATCACTGATCTGGTAACTGAATACATGTGTATATGCGCATGTATAAAAATAGTCTATAATGGGTCCAGGCTAACCTTTGATTCGTAATGGATTCGAGGATGTTAAAGGGGTTGTCCGATCCTTTGGGCGAACAATTGCTGCTCCCTCCAACATGTGAGGGCTTATCTGTTGCTTATCCTTCAACGATGATTTCACTTGACTACACTTCTGATGATCTTGCAAAAGCATCCTCTTCACAGTTGTTTTTGGAGGCTCAAAACTAGCCCAGCTCTGCCCCAAGGTAATTAGAGCAAATATATCCATAATTCATCAACATCATTGTGTGAAAAGAAAAGATTTCTTGTTGAATTATCAAATTAAAACTTGTATATGTATATTGACTACGCCTATAATTCAAGGTATACAATTACTTTGTCTAACTCAAATAACTGAAAATGCACTCCTTGGCTTAAATGGAGGGATGGAGGGGGAAGAGAGTATAAAAGAGTGGGGGAAAACGAAGTACTAATTCAAATGCATATTTTGAATAAGATAGATGGCATTATGGTACCTAGTGGGAAAACTAAGTTGAATGAATCGATCTTCCAATGGTTTAGAAAATTCAGGTTGGAGAACTTACACTACCTTAGGTAGACTTGTTACTGTCGAAGTGAACATGAACTCAAGACAGGTGTGATAATACACATGCAAAATGCAATATATGAAAGGGTAAAATATACAAAGGCAACCTAAGAAAAACTTACTCTGTCCAGAGAGTCTCTCCTCCTCCTCGCAGTTTCTGGATCACAACTCTTCATAGCACTTGATTGACGTCTCCTTGACTGATCGTTAGTAGCAGCAGAACCAGAAGAATGTATTAGTTTCTTTATTGAGGACTGATCCCTAACTTTTGTCACATCTGGAGAGCTGAAAGAGGCATCATAAGGGATTCCAAGTGTTTCAAACAGCTCCTTCTTTACATTTTGTTGTTTTACAGGTGACTCTATACTCAGCAATGCCATTTGTTTAGAAAGGCATTCAGAAAGCTGCTCTGCGGCTGCTATTTGTGAACTCATTGTGGTATGCAAACTGTGCAGTGATTGAATGTGTCTGCAAAAAGCATGGTAAATTCAGCTAGAGAAGAATATCATGAGGAGCCAAAGTCATAAAACTTCAATCAATTACTACTTTCATCTACTTCATATGAATTTCAAGTATTAAATATGGTAACAACCAATTCCCAAAACTTTTTTGTTCCCGGTGGATTGAAAGCACATTTTATTAAAGTGGCATAGAGATTTATCTTTAATAATTGTACCTTGATGTCCCAAATCTACTCTGAGGACGTCTCTGACATCCATGTACTCCATCATTCTCACCAAATTTATTGAGTTCAAGGCTATTGAAATGCCTCTCTAATTCAATTAACTGATTGATCAAATCCTGGAAGAGAGGGTTACAGCGACTAGTAAAATTTCAAGCTTCACATGTCTATCACAGGTGTGACTAATTATAAGATAATGTACCTGATTTATACTTAGAATATGCCCCCGCTTCAGCTCAAGTTCAGGACTCAACTTCTGGCGATTCCATAAATCCCAATATCGACTGTCAGAAGCCTGCTTAACAACGCCTTCTATGTATATTTTCCTAGCCAAAACTGAAAGCCAGTTTACAATTATCTAATTGCTAGCTTTTATTTATCACTCCCAAAATCAATATCAACATAATCTAAAGTTACTTCAAATAAACAACAAAAGATAATCCTATAATATTTTGAGACAACAATTCTTCACCTACAATGCAGGGTTAAGCCGGTTACTCTTGAGTACTAAAAATGCCTCAAAGCGCTCAAGTATACGAGTGTCGAAGGTGATAGATTTTTCAAACTTTAATTAATGCTATTAAAAACAGTTGAAAGTTATATTAATTCCATTTGATATGTTGTTTAATAATCTCTGCAACAATGTCGCTGCATGTCAATGGCCTGGTACAGATCAAACGTACCTTGAACAGTTTTATCAAAAAGATTCTGGATCTCTTGAAGCCGCTCATCCATAATGCTCTACAAACACCAAAGACAGCCAAGATAAAGTCTAGGAAACACCAGTGTGCAAAGTACGTTAATGACCATCATGCATGTGCTTCCAAATAGCTAACATTTGAAAATGATTAGGATATATATGCTGTAGTACTCAAGACTTGAAAAGCATCCTAGTCCTAGATGCCACATCATCAATACAACAAGCAATACACAGTGATGGGAGGAAAGCAATGCTACAGAATTGGAAAAATTCACACCCTCAATTTAAAAATTTTGTTTTGCACAATGATTTTGTATCTTTCTCTGTTCAGGCAACAGGTGGCTCCTTACATGTAAGAAAAGAATCTACACAAGATTATGCATGTGAGTGCACATGATTGCATGTAAAGAAATACAGGCTGGATAAGTATAAACATGTAAACGTGCTGCCCGTGTGCATTCAGAATTTTTGTTTTGATAAACAATGAAGAAAATATTGTAGAAGTAAAAAGAAAGAAATATGCAGGTGAATTAGATGTCCACGTACTCACAAGCATACACGTATGAAATAAATGTAAGAATGAAGAGTTACCCGCCACATTCCACATTTCTCAGAAAGAGAGCCTATGCCCTCCTCCAGTTCTTCAACTTTTTGTCTCTGGAAAACAGTGCAGGCATCCCTAAAGCCTCCTGTCTCTTCTATTGACTGCAGAAGCATATCCAATTCCTTGGTCATTTCTTTAATCTGTCAATGGGAAAAGCAGATAGCAAGAGGCATTAAAAAAGAGAAAACATCTGTTGAAAGGAATATATAAATTCCGCACCCCAATGAATACCACACAGAGAGAGTGAGATAGATGCACAATACACAAACATATGCAGAGGGAAGCATGACAACAATAGCAAGAAGCATCAGGAATGCATGAACATGTGACAAACAAGGATAAAAAGAATCATGAGAAAAATACAGTGATAGAATATAAACCTTTTTCCTTCTTTCAACACTCAAAACTGACATAGTGGGTCTTTGCCAATAACATGATAATTGTGAAAACTTATGCATGATGTAACGATTTTAATACTGGAATACGTTTGCACAGCAATTTATCAAACAAATTTCAACAAATATTATCCAAGAATGGATATGCGCAAGGTAATGCGCACGGTAATAAACAGAGATAATAAGACATTCATTACATTGCCAGATTGCTTTGACAAGTTTGGTTCTGAATTTGGCAATCCTGAAAGTGTGGCTGTTTTGTAGTCATCCTTGGAAGGATAAAGCTTCTGGTTGTGAGACTTTCCTGATGCAAAATTTAGCGGCAATGAAAATTGTGAGCTGCGAACGGAAGGCAGTGATTCAATTTTCCCCGCCCCTGTTGAAGCTCTGTCACCATCGCCATGGACTGGTTTAACAGAAAAGACTGGGGTCAAACTGCTAGTTGCATCTTTAGAGGATAAAGGTTTTCCAACAAAGCTACCAGAAACATTTGGAGCTCCTAAACTAGAATTTTCATATGTTTTGTCATGACTATGACTAGAAGGAAAAAATGGTAATTTGACACGGGAGTCCTCCGATGATATGAAATTTCGACATGACTGTGACTGAGAAGACGAACTCTGTAGGCCAGCTGATCCAAAATTTCCTTGTGCTTCATTACCAAACTCTAAGCTTTTCAATAGATCTTTATGACGTGACAAGCTTGGGGTATCAGTTGGAAATTTTCCAACAAATCCAGCACTTCCCAATCCAAATCCACCAGTATCTTGTGTTCCTGTCTTGCTGGAATCCCTTACCGCAAAACTAGGCACCTCAGGGAGCTTAGGAGGTGACTGTACCAAATTTGTGCTTTTCTGTAGAGAATTCTGTATTTGTTGACGGTCTTTACTTTCCAATTCCTGACTGTTAGAGATGGATGTTGAACTCTCATATTTGTCAAAACCCTTTAGGTTACTTTTGGCGGTAACACCACAAGTATCATCTGTGTCAAGTTCCTTTAACTTCACACCCTGCGACTTAAAACTCGAAGCTACCGGTTCTATCTTTTGTAACCCTGATCCAGAAGAAACTCCAGGCAGATTACTATCGACAGGAGCCACAGCAGGCACATCATCTTCCACATCAGAAAGGGTAAAAGCAACATCAGGTGAACACGATGGTCCTGAAACACTATGGTTAACTATAAGTCAATGCCTATTTAAGTCTAAGCCGATGCCTCATAGATAAATACACCATTGCAAGGCAAATAATGTCATGCTGCCTCATAGATAAATACATCATTGCAAGATAAATAATGTCATGCTGCTTCGCCCTGACTAAAGATGTGCACTAGAGCAGCAATGATCACAAGATGATTCAATGCAAGGCACAATAAAAAATAATATAATTGAGATCTACCTGGCAACATGGAACATATTAAGCTTTCCATCCAGAGTAAGACACATAAGAATAAAATATGGTGAAAGTTCTTTTTCTTCAACTCCAAGTTGGACTTTGACTTTTCCACAGACGGAAACTTTATCAATGCAAAGTCCCATGATCAAATTATCATTCCCATTATCTGAAGCAAGGCCCATTTAAGCAAATGAGTATCACGTTAGAATACAGAAAATCCACAATGAGCAAAAATTTACTAAACAGAAACGATGTAATTACTATTAGTTAATAAATAATCAAAAAGCAATCAATGAAATAATGTATATCAAATTCAAGCTATGCACTCCATCTGTGGAATCTTCAAGTAGACAATAATAAACAATGCAAATTGATTGTTATAGCCCCTTGATCCCTTCTCTAAAAAGAATATTTTAATGAAAAAAATAAAGAACTTTAGTGCTGTTCGTATTAAGTCTGAAAAGCATGTTTAACCACCTTGAAGCTTAATCCTTGGGATCCACTTATCTCGATTGATATCAACAACTGCGATGTCATTCTTTTCATCATCTAGTGACCATCTGAGCAACACAACATGGTCATCTATATTCTTCCTGTTTGCAGAAATTGCCAGCCCCCTGAAATTAAAGAAAAAACAGGCTTTAATTTAGAACCGCTACTGCATGCAAAACCAAACAGATACGTTTTTGAAACTCTATAAGGAAATATTTTGACGGTTATCCCTAAAAGAGGCATATGGTGCAAGACTACCGTCCCAGAGCAAATATACAAAAATAGTAACAGTCAAATAGATGGCGAGTGATATAAAATTCTAAGCCATTTAAAAATTCTGACCTACTTAAGTCACAATGCACTACTCTAGAGAAATTAATAACTGAAAGAAAAGGATCAAAGATGACCAAAATAATTTAAATGTCCAATCATAGTGAATATCTGAAAACAAGCAAAAAGGATCCTGTCAGATAACAAGTAATGTTTGAAAATGAGTGAGTTATAACTTTCATGGGAAATTGGGAACTTCAAAGCTCCAACAAGCTCAAATCAGAAGCAAAGAGAAAATATACTTTCAATCCGAAAACATTAATAATGCACACAATTTATAAAATATTATATAAGTGCAGTGGCATCTAGTTTATAAAAACTTGAACCTACTTTCCCTCTTATGTTTTTACTTTTGGGCAGAGATCTCTTCTTCCATGGCATGTCAATTTTTAGTTTTAGCCAATGAATTTGCACATTTTGCCCAAAAAAGATAATTGTTTATTAACTCAAGAAGGATATCTGCAATGTCTGAATGCTGTAGATCCAAAAATAAATGTCACTAACTAAAAAATTGGAACTACAGCTTTACCATTTAAGAAATGACTATGTTTTTGCGGCAAAGCACACACCTTACAGAATCACAGAACAGGGATTGAGTCCAAATACTCTTAAATTCTTTGTCCGCTAAGCATAAATGTTTTTTCCCCTTGGCAAAACATGTGTTAGACCTCAAGCTGAAACCACACTAACTTGCATGCATAGTATAAATAATTTATGGGTTAAAATTCAGGCATGCTTTGATATTAGATTTTAAAGAAGAAAAAAAGAAAAGAAAAGTACTTTAGTCTAGAAAAGGGACTGAAATAAGTTCAATATTCATGAATGGTAAAGATGAAAAAAGTAAAATTTCTGAAGCAGAGAGAAACAAGAAAGGAAACTTCACAGATATGAAGTCGAAATCAGCATACCACTGTTCAACATAAGTCAAAAACAAATAAGGCCCTGTTCCAGAGGGAAGGATGTCATCAATGACATCTGAAAATACATCACTGAAGGATAGAACAACTGGCTCTGAAGAAGCCTGCAAGAAGTATATCATGCAATCAACATGTGGTAATATCAATAAGAAAACCGATTGTATTAGTCATTTCTCTTGCTTCTACTGTGGTTATCTATTACCATTGTTTACACTCTACAAAATTCCATGAATTGAAAACCTCAATAGCTTACCACAAATAGAAAAATAAAAATGTTATTTTAACCAAAAGGATAGTATAAATCATATCTCAAAACTTGTCATTTCCAACCTCTTATTCTATGATAAAAACAGTAATAAGATAAACTAATTCAAGTTTCAAATGCAATTCTTTAGGAATTTGGTGAAAAAAAAGGGATTAGTAACTAACATCAGTAATTTTTCCATCTTTACTTTGGATCACTTGAACGAGGTAATTTTCCTCCTTTCCATCCTCAGTCGATTGAAAGCATCCTATGATGATGCAATCATGCCGTACCCACCTGATAGAATCCACTGATGCAATTATTCAATAAATATTTCAGTTTCACAAGTTGATATTGCAGATATTTTAGCGAGAAAAAATAATTAACAGAGTTCTTTCAGGGAAAAAGACATCCAATCAAGAATAACAACTTTAATTGCACTTGGCAACGTTTATCTATCATTTAAAATTTTGGAAGTTTGTATATCATATAGCCCATCAACCCCTTTTCCCACTCTTTTATCTTATTCACCATCCATGAGAAACCCCAATATAGCTTACATACCAAAAACTTAGCAGATTAACTCTAGTATTCACTTACATAGCATTTGAATAATAAACAAACACAACTTCTAATAAATAAGCATATGGAAAATCAATCCATGTATGAAAGAGAACTCCTTGGGTGCTTTGATTCTAGCGAGAGCAAGAACTCAGAGGTGGATTTCTCATAAATAAACAAATAAAAATAAAAGCATAACACACCAAAGTTTTAGTGTTACCTTTCACACTGCAATTTACATCACAATCACCAACCCAGGACTTGAATGAAAGTGATATGCACAACCTTTCCTTGAGTTTAGATGTCAGGATGCTAAGAAGATTCATTTTTGCCACAGCAACGAATTTTCCCTTCACACTCCATTCAACTATGACAAAGAAATGCCAAAACAAGAAAGAATTAAACCTATTACCAGAAAGTATCACAAGTCAACTCTCTTTCTTAAAACATGCAGAACACATGCTCATTGGCAAAATATCAACTAAAACCAAGAAGCATGCTTCCCAAATTTTTTTTTTTTTTAATAAAAGCTGAAATAAGTGAAGAACATTTCAAAGAGCTTTGAAGCCCAGAACCTCTATACAAATAAGCCTGAAGGCTGAATTGTGAAGAAGAAAATAATATAGCCTACTTTTGTCAGAAGATAAGAATTTTGAACAAAAATAATTACTTATATTACTTGCTATAAATGGCTTTTCAGCTGTATATTACATTGCAACATGTTTCCTCGATTGATTGAGTTAATAACCGGTCAAAGATGGTGTAAATTTATAGCTTGATTTCCAACAAACACAAGGATAGAAGCATCAAAGCATTATATCAGCAAGAGTCCAACAAATTAATAATTAACAACTAGAGATATCCACATATCATAGATAAGGCAAGCAAAAAATACATACCAGCATCAACATTGTCCATCACATCTTCAAGAGGGCCATTAACACCTCCACGATATAGTTTACCAACATTTGAAAGAGCAAGAAATGAATTTTCCGCCTTCTTTCTCCATCGTATGTCCTTAACATAGGTTGACCCATTGAGAGAACAGGAGAAAGATGGTTTAATTTCCTGCACAACAACATTACAACCAAAAATGAGACAAGCTGACAATTCATGAGCAAGTCTCAAGCAACAAAAACTTGAACATAGATCCAATCAAATGGTATAATAATCCACATTCACTTTCTCTCCAAGAAACAGAATTCTGGTGGTTAAAATTAAGAAAAGAAAACTTTCATGAAGGGCTGGAAATATCACAACTTTTGTTCTTTTTCACATCTCAACTAATGTCACTTGCAGCCCGGTGTCCCTCCTAACAATTAACTTTATTATAAGTTTGAAATAGTTGTGCATCTGCTTAATTTCAAAATGAACCAGCTAATGTGTATGGTAAAGATGGGCTACTTTCATTTGATAATTAGTGATTTCATTGCTACGATTAAAAGTAACTACAAAACAGCAAATGATTGCATTGAATTGACCGCCACAAAAAAAGGGCTTATAATCTTGACACATTTCCTACACAAGGTAGTGCTAGTCTTATAAACCCTAAACCCCAAGAAAAAAGAAAAAGGGTACCTTATTGAGCAGGGAATGAACGGAAAAGAAATGAATATGTGGGGATTGAAAAATTGAAACGGCAAGGGTGGACTCATCATTGGACAAAGAAAGAATATGAACATTCTCATCCTCAAAAGGAACATCAACAACGCTCAGTTCCTGTACACAACAACGTGTCCCCTTCTCTTTCATCTCTTTCGCCGCATCAATCACGTCGTTGGTCCTCGCCACGCAAAACCCTAACAAAAACAGCTGATCAGCTAAATATTAATTAATTTAAATAATTAATAAATTGAGGATTCGGAAATTGAGAAGCGTTGTGTCACTAACCGGAGGAATGGGCGGCGAAGATGAGTTGGGGAGAGAGTTGGGAGACGGCGAGAGGAAGAGAGGGAGGGTTTTGGAGGTCGAATTGAGAGTCGTCATCTTTGATTATTGGAATCGATTCCCCGATTTCATCAAAGAAGAAATCGTTGCTTTCGATACGGCCGCCTTCAATTTCTTCTTCTATTTGGATTCGAGTTGGAGTCGCCATTTCCAGCTATCAGAAACCAGAACCAGAACCAGAACCAGGGCGGGAAGATGATGAATTGATCATTGATCACTCCTATATTTATTTATTTATTTGCGTTCCACTGCTTCGGGGTTTACATGATATCTATAAATGACAAAACCCCGCCGCTGTGGTCTTTTACTTAGGATTGGGAATCGGAATGGGAATCGAATCCGAATCGGAGTCCGGGAATCGAAATCCGAGGCCGAATGATTGGCCAGCTTTCTTGTGAAATAAGAGAGGAATCGAATCCAGATGGCGGGCCGCTTTTATGTATTTGGGAATGGGGAATGGGAGCTTGATTTGGGAGGTGGGAATCGAGTTAAGATCATATTCGTTCTATACCGAAATAATCTACGTTTTGTCCTAAGTTATAATTAATTAATATATTATTATAATTAATTAATTATTATGATTAATTAATATATTATTAACTATAATTATTAATAATTATAGTTCTTGAATAAATAATCATAATAATTAATATATTATTACAATAATTAATACATTATTATTTTAATTAATTAATATATTATTATAATAATTATTATAATTAATTCATATATTATAATTAATTAATATAATTATTACTATTAAATAATATAATAATATATTATTAACAATAATATATTAATAATTATAGTTCTTGATTAAATAATCACAATAATTAATACATTATTATTTTTATTTATTTATTTATATATTATTATAATAATTATTAATATAATTAATATAATTAATATAATTATTATAATTAATTAATATCTGTTATAATAATTACTAATATAATAATTATAATTAATTCATATATTCTAATTAATTAAATAATTTAATTATTACTATTAAATAATATAATAATATATTATTTAATAACAATATATTAATAATTATAGTTCTCAAGTAAATAATCTAATAATTATTATAATTAATTAATTAATATTAATATTATTAGTTAATATATTTTTATAATTGTTAATATAATTATAATAATTAATTAATAAAATTTTACAATTAATTAATATATTAGTTAATAATAATAATTAATAATCCATTAGATCTTTTAAGAATTTATTCTAATCCAATCTCATTCGATTAGATTAACTACAGACATGTATTTAATTAAACAACTTAATTCGATTGATTCACTATTCGATTCTAATTTCATTAAAATTCTTTTATTCATTGGATTTGTGTGATTAAGCATGATAATTAGTTAACACATAACTTTGATTATTTAAATTAATTTTTTAAAAATAAATATTTTTTTAAAGTGGTGATACAGTCATAAATTTGTGTATAAATATTTTTTTATAAAAATTAATGTAATATTAATAATATAAATATAAAATAATATAAATAAATTATTTAAACTAAAAATATTAAATTTAATCAATTTTATCGTATCACATTACTTTGTATAAAAATTTATGGTAATATTGTTAATTTTTTTTATATATAAATAAAATTTTTATTAAAAAAATATTGATGAGTTACCAATAAAAACTTATATAAAATTTATAAAATAATTTTTTTGGATAAACCCTTTAGAAGTAATATCATTAAAAGATAAAATATGATTTTATAATTAATAAGATATTTTAAATAATTTAATATTTTAAAAAATATTTCAATTTTTATTCTTGAAAACTTAAAATTTATGCTTTTTGTAAATAAGGACAAAATTTATTTATTAAATTCTCAAAAACTCGACTCAAATTATAATCAAACAACATCAAAATTTTGTGAAAAGAGCGTTTATGATTTAATAAGCATTTTTGACCATTAAACCCTACTAAACATGTACTATATCTTTAGACTTTAATTATTTATCTACTTTCTATTATTTTTTTTTACCCATTGAAATTACATACATATAATCGATAACATCATTTTATTAATATTTTTATATATAAATAAAAAAAATGAAGATTATATCTTCATTTTGGTTATAATAATATGAGTTTTGTGGTTTAGTAATTTGCGATTTGCCTATTGTTTGGATGTTGGAGCTTTCTGGTAAATTTCTTTTTGGTGCTCCAAACTGAATATTTTTTTCCAAAAATTTACATCTCATTATGAGTTTAAGTGTGATTATGTCATTAATCAAATAGAAGTTTTCAAGTTCAAACGTTATACAACATTATCCTCCGTGAATCATTTAATGTCCTTTGCTTAAAGTATAGATAGATAAAGATTTTATGCTATATTTATAGAACTTGATTTCTGATAAAGAAAAGAGATTGAAATTTTCTGTGTCTAGTGTTTGTATCTTTACAATGCACCATTTAGTTTTAGCATATAATATTTATGGAGATTTTTTTTTTTTTTAAAATGAAACTATAACTTTCATTTATGAGATTTGAGAGTAGATACATAAAGCAGGCTGGAACGTTGTCAAGACGTTCCAAGCCTTGTGGCTTCAGCTTCTGCACAAGCTACACTTCCATGGAATACTGATGCCTTCATGGTTGCCGCTGCACATTTTCCTTCTGACTTTCTAATAACCACTCTCAAACCTTCTTTATCTTAATCTTCCTTTCTTGCTGCATCCACGTTTGCTTTGAACCATCCTATAGGTGAGGGACTCCTTTGCTGATTTGTTATAGCTTTCCTTCCCAGGGATGGTTGTAAAGGTGGTTGTCTGATTTTGCTGTGAGAGTGCATCATAGCTTCCGTTCTTTCTATTAATATTTGGGGATCTTTTTTCTTATTATTATTAAAGATGAGAAAAATACTTGAATGCAAGGAAACCAAGCATAATGCAATTATCATTTCTAAGTTAGACTTGCTCTTTTTTCTTACTATTTCTAGCACAAACTTAGTACATCTTTTTCTCTGACACTTTGATTTCTTCCTTATACGGTGTGAGTCTCCATATGTTTTGAGAAACTTTACATTCATAAGAGCATGAAATATAGTCTCCTTTGTTTTTATGATACTAAGGCCTCGTTTCGTTGAAGTACAAAAAGATGAGATTGGATAGTTTCATTATAAAATTATCCTAATTCAGTGTTTGGTATCCAAAATTAATTATAGGATAAAAATGGTAGAGTCCACCATTTAATCCAACACAGTGTCAAAATTTTGTAACGAGGGGGGCTGTGGGATAAAGTAGAACTTAGCCAAAAGCTATTCACAGGATAAGAAAAAGAAACCCTCAAAATTTCTCTCTAACCTTCTCAACGCCAATCTCTCTTTCTCGCCAAATCTCCTCTGTTCAAGCGGTGACTCTCTTCAAATCTTGAATAAAAAATTCAATTTAGTTTTTTTTTTAATTTATTTGTTATAATTATTTAATAGGATGAATTTTCATGTTTTGTATGGTAGTTGAGTGTTTCTTTGTTTCTATTTTAATTTTCATGTTATAAATCAATTTTGGAAGTTAATTGTTTGTGTTGAGTGAACTATTTTATGGATTTGTTCATGGGAAAGAGTAGCTTCATCAAGGAAACTTTTTGGGTTTTGACTAAAATTTGGGATGAATTAAAAAGAGACATTTATGTAGAATTTCTTTTATTTTTCTAGATACGGTAATGGGATTGTCCATAAGCTAGCAAATCTTGTTGTCAATTTGTAGCCATATGGTCCAAATTATTTGTTTGCTTATGTCATTGGCCTTTGGTTAAAGTTGGTTCTTGTCATTTTGTTCTTTAGTGAATGTACAAGAAACTGTTTCTTGAGCTGGAAATTTATCTGCAATGGGATTGTTCTTTGCTGGAAATTGTTTGTTTACTGGAAATGGGATTGTTTTCTTTACTGGAATTTGTTTCTTTACTGGAAATAGGAAATTTACTGGAAACGAGATTGCTCTTTACTAGAAATTACTGTCGAGATTGTTTCTTGAGCTGGAAATTTGTTCTTGCCTATAGTTTACTGCTTGCTATCTAATTGAACTTTATCTTTATGCTTTTAAGAATACAATAATTAAACTTTGTCTATTATTTTAATAAGATTTAGATATTTTGAAAAGAAAATTGTTGTTTTATAAGTTTCTTGGAGCTCAATTAAGAAACTTGTTCACATGGAATGTATCTCCGTGAGTTCTTTATGTGTCAAGTTATCGTAATTATTTATGTTGATATCTACTTTGCTTACTTTAATATTCATATGATATGCTCACACTATATATCTTTCAATGACTAGATATGAATGAAAGAGAAATTATATTATTCTCTCTTATATACGAGTTACGTTTACAACAATTATGTTTGTGTGTATTGGCTATTGTACTTTGGTATCGCAAAAGTCAAGAAAATAAAAAAATATACAATTGCAAATCGCACATTCATTAGGAATGCAACACGCCTCATTTATCTAGAAAGTATCATAGGCAGTGACATAGAATGCGTGAATAAACTACGGATGGATAAGAGGACATATGGATTATTATATGAGTTACTTCATATAAATGGGGGTTTGAAGGCTGATGGTATCGTCTCTATTGAGGAAAAAGTATGTATATTTCTACATATACTTGCTCATCATGTGAAAAACAGAACAATTCATAGTAGATTCCTACGTTCAGGGGAGACAATTAGTAGATATTTCAACTTAGTCTTAAATACAGTTTTACGGTTGGAAAATATTTTTTTAAGAACATCTGACCCTATAATTGAAAACTGCATTGATGAAAGATGAAAATGGTTTAAGGTACGACATGCCTAAATTCTTGATTTTTATTTTCTCTTCTAATAAAGAGAGTTTGTCATGTTATATTATATATATTTTTTTATGTTCGAATGGATTAATAGAATTGCTTGGGGACATTAGATGGTACATACATCAAGGTACATATACCTGAAGTTGATAAACCACGATATAGAACAAGAAAATGTGAAATTGCCACTAATGTCTTAGGAGTTTGTTCACGAGATTTGATGTTCATGTTTGTGTTTCCTGGCTGGGAGGGTTCAGATTCAAATTCAAGAGTGCTTCGAGATGCATTATCGACACGAAATGGGTTGAAAGTACCAACTGGTAAGCTAATAAATTAATAATGCATAATATTATTTTGAATATAATACTTTATTATTTATTAATGTTTATATAACCGACTTATGTTCATTAACATTTTTTTATATTTGATAGGCTATTATTATCTTTTGGATGCGGGGTATGCAAATACCGAAGGATTTCTTGCACCATATAGAGGAACAAGATATCATTTGTCGAAATTGAAAGATAGATGTGTTCCAATTAATCATGAGGAGTACTTCAACATGAAACATTCATCAGCAAGGAATGTAATAGAGCATTGTTTTGGACTTCTCAAAGTTCGTTGGGCAATTTTAAGGAGCCCTTCTTTTTATCCATTAATGACACAATGCAAAATAATAACTGCTTGTTGTCTTTTACACAATCTTATTAGGATAGAGATGTCAATAGATCAAATGGAAAATGAGATAGACCAACTTATTAATAGCGAAAGTCATGTTGATTATAACAATATTAATAAAGTTGGTTCATCGGAGCAATGGTCTACATGGAAAAACAATTTAGCTTTACAAATGTTTAATGAGTGGAGGGGAAGTCGTAGAACTTAGGATTTCTCAATTAAGATTTTTTTTTTATATTTGATTATTAGAGTTGTTTTAATATATAAATATATATTTATTCTCATATTTATTTTAGTTATAAATTATTTATGGAAGTTATTTCTTGAAATTTATTTGATTATGTAATTTTTTTTATTGGTTAATTATTGAACATGGGTGTTACTTTCTTTGTAATATCTTTTTTTTCATATTATTATTATAATGAAAAGTGAGTGAAATTAACCTTGTATAGGAATGGAAGATGGAGGTGGTAATGCTCAAGTTAATGAACAAGACAAAAAAGGGAGCAGGCATGTATGGACTAAGGAAGAAAAAAAAGGTTTATTGGATGTGTTGGAGGAAATAGTAGCAAATGGTGGGCATGCTGATTGTGGGCAGTTTATAATCGGGACTACAAGAAAAATTGAGGTAAAACTACAAAGTTGCTTACTAAATCTGGATTGAAGGCTAGCCCCCATATTGATTCTAAAATGAAGGCTTGGAAACGATAATATTCAATCATTTTTTATATAATGAACACAAGTGGATTTAGATGGAATGATGAGAAGAAGTGCATTGAAGTCGACAATGATGAAGCATGGGAATCTTATGTGCAGGTTTGCAACAATTTTTTTTAAATAAAGATTATCATTTATTATTTTTAATTGTAACGTGTCTGGATGTATTTAGTATTATTATTATTATTATTATTATTATTATTATTATTATTATTATTATTATTATTATTATTATTTCTAGTGTAGAATTATAAAGATGCAAAAGGATGGAGAGGCAAACCATTTCCTTTATATGAGAAGTTTGCTAAAATATGGGGAAAAGATCATGCCAGTGGAAGGGCGGCAAGAACTCCCAATGATATAGCAATAAATGCTAATGACGAAGGACTTAATGGTAATGAATTTGATTTAGGTATGGGTTTTTCTCCACTGTCACTTAATCAAATTAAAATTGACCACTTTATGAATCAAAATGAATCTCAAACTATGGGTAAGAAGAGAAAAAAGTCAAAAGATTTAGTTGATAGTACATTTAAGAATTTTGTTAGTGTATTTAAGGATCTTATAGAGAGGTCAAATGAAAATGTAGCACAACTAGTTCAAAGTATGACCAAGGAGAAAGAAAGTGAAAGCCAAAAAATTGCTGATCAATTGGAGAGAATAGGCTTGCCATTTCATGATCGAATTGAGTATTTTTAGATGGACCAAATAGTGCCGAGATTTTTAAAACACTATGAAATGACCATGACAAAATAGAATTCATTATGTCAATTATGAGGGGTGGATTTCATAGTTGACAAAGGTAGTGTTGATATATAATTTTTTTGTAATTATATATGTAGGTGACATAGACAGATATCATGTGTTCAATATCCTACAGGATATGACTTTTGGGAAACTTGATAACAGTTTAACCTGCTGGCACTTGGGTGATGACTCTTGCTAGCACTCTTTGTGTTGTAAATTCATTTGGACGATGACTTTTGTTTTGTTTTTTTTTTTGGTATGTCATTATCCAATGATAGTATATATGCTAGGACACTCTTTTAATATTAATGATATGTAATATTTTTATATATACAACTAGTGACATTTGGTTTTTTTTTTCATTTATAGACTGGTGTTCTTATATTTGTTGATTATATTCTTGTTAAGTTTATAATGATATTATTTTGTAAAATATAAAAAAATAAGGGAAGATTTTTTATTTTTTAACAAATTTACCAATAATTATTTATTGAAGTTAGATTAAATTCCACGTCATTTTAAAATAAATCTAAGATAAATTTGGTAAATTGATATATAAGACATATTATTAGTTACTAGCCAATCCCATAACATATCAAACACAAGAAATGATCATTCAAAGTCCAATCCAACATTACTCCAAACACAATATATTATTATATATAATCCAGTGTTATCCAATCTAATCTTATCTTATCCAATCCGATCCGAACTAATCCAATCCAATCCGGCATACCAAACGAGGCCTAAGGCTTTGCAACACCTTATTTTTCAACAAATTCACTAATATATGTAATAAGTTTCTTGCTGCTCTCCACATAAATATCTTAATCTTTGCTGGTAGCTCTGAAGACTAGATAACATTCCATGAAAGTTGCTTACCGTCTAAATTACTGGATTGATCTGGAAATTTTAGTTTTGAATCCACTTGGTATCTACTCTTTACTATGTATTCTCTTCTTTTATCAAAGTGCCATAAAAGTTTATCTGGGTTGGGAACTCTTGGTAGTGGATCTTTAAAATCTATTGTACATCTTCTTTCATAAAGTTTTACTAAATTAATAACTCATTCCATCTGTTATCAGTATCTGTTAACTCATATACTATTGATTTTATGGATAGTTTTGGAGGGGAGTAGTAGGTCTTGGTATCCAACAGCTCTGATATATCTAAGTACTCTTTCCATCTCCAACTTCCATCTCATTCTCTTTTGAATAACTTGTCTCCCCACAAAATACTTTACCCACATTACGATGGTTTTTATCCTAATTTTGCCTCTAGAAAATCAATGTTTTTGAAATACAAAGCTTGTAACACCTTTGCCACTAGAGATTTGAGAATTTGAATGATTATTTAGCCTTGTTTTGCCACTAAAACTTGATTAAAAATTTGAGATCTTTAAAATCCAACCCACTTTTGCATTTTGCCTAGCACACGTTCTTTTATTTGTACTAATGAATTGACTCTGATCTAGGTTTTAATTCCACTAGAATCTTGCAATAGCTTTTTAAATATCTTCATATAATCCCACAGGTAAATGAAACACACTCATATCAGAAGTAGGAATTTTAGTAATGAGATGTGTGACTACCCCTTCTTTCTCGGTGTTGATTGATGGGGTAGCTAAAGGCCTAATTTAACCTCAAAGAGGTATGACACAACACTGTCCTTTATCTCTATGCTTATGGATGCACAGAGATTTACTCAAATCTTTTAACTCAAACTAAGAGGAAAAATCTGATCAAACAGCTGAGATTTCATAAAAAGTTATCCATCAATCACTTTCTTTTTGTAGATGATAGCTTGAATTTTTACAAAGTTAAAGATTGTCCAAACAAGAACATTTTGATTACTATGTTAGATCAAAATTTTAGTTAATGAGAAATCTTCTATGTTCTTTAGTGGAAATACACCTCTAGTAATTACCATTTTCAGCATAAATTATAGTATTTACATGGTGTTTACTATATGCTTTTATATCCATTACAGTTTCAACATCCACAACAAAGCTAGAGTGCCTCTAAAACCACTTCTATCTATAGTAAAACAATTATCAAACTTCAATTTCTTACCTTTGTCCATCATTTGCTTAGACTTCAGCTTTGTTTCTCATAAAAACATCAACTAAGGCCGATAAATATGAAGAATTTTTGGGCTTCTCAGAATGCTCCCAAAACATTCAAGTTTATGATCTTTATGGCTGTCAGGGGGCTGATGACCAACCGCCACTATTGATTCTTCCATAATCATTTATTTAAGTCAATTTTCTCTATTGCTTTATATTCTTAGCTTCAATCTGCACTATGTTTTGCTAAGTTGGGCTATCTATTCTTTTTCTTTTTATTTCTAGGCTATCCGAAAAAATTTCTCCATTGAGGCTTTTCATTGTTACTAGTCCATTCTTAAGATCAATTGACCTTTTCGTGCTTCTAGCTTGCTACTTTCATTTGCGTTTCTTAGGCTTTGTTGTTGTTGTCGCCCGCCTATCTATTTTTCCCATATTGAATTTGTTTTTTTTTTTTTCTACATTCACTCTTGGGTGACCTACTTTTTTGGGCTAAGGATAATTACATTCATTTCCCCTAACCTTTTTTTTTTAATTTGGATTTCACTTTTCATTTTCCTCTCAAAATGTTTTTCATTTCCCACATAATTGTAGTTCCTTCTTAAAATCAAATCAATTCCAACTGTCCCTACATGCATTTTACTGTTTTGTTCTAACATCTTTAGAAACCCTTCTCTTGTGATAAATCTCAACCTTACTCGCTTATTCTGGATTTTGGGTTGCTATTTTATTTTTGCTCGGATTATCATATTTTCCTTGTACCACTATTGTTGAGCAAGTCTAGCTTTGCTTTTCCTGCTCTATTCTTCCACCTTCATTTCCTTTGTTCTGCTTCAGCTTGTCTACTATATCAGGGGCCTTTAGCCATGACCCATATAATTGGTTTTTATACTTAGAGCCCGTTTGGGAGTGTGGTGAGGTGGTAGCCCAGCTACAAAAGTGTTTGGTAATACTTATAGCTGGGCTTTGACAACTTGGTAGATTTTTTTTCCTAGTTGTAGATTAAATTACTAAATTAACCTTATATATTATTCAATTTCAATTTTATTCTCCTCATTTTTAAACTCCATTTCAAATCGATTTTTTTTGTGAAACAAACCCTAAACGCTCATTCTCATCAACACGATTTTGACTGCACGATTTCGACACCGAAATTCTCATCGACACGATTTTGACACCGGCCACTCTCATACACCTCTGTCAGTAGTGTGTTTTCCTTTACCCATTATTCATTTTTGAGCGCTCCTTTACTCTATCATATGCAATTTTTCATTTTTTTCCTTTTTGTTCATAATATGTTGGGGCTTTTGTTTAGAATAAATTGATGGGTGATGGGTCATGCGTGGTTTATTTGCTTGTAACCACTGTTTTTATTGTAATTTTTATTTTTGTAGTTGCTTTTTGTAGACATGCACAGCCCATGTTTGATGAAATTCCCCTAATAAAATTCCATCTTAAACTTCTTTAAGCAGATCTCATGCCCTGATATTTTAACAAGTTCCAATTTTGTTTATATTTACATGTGGAATTTGTAATGTATAGTATGCACTTATGAGTGGTATATGTTGTTTTCTTAAAGTTTGTGTTTATGATATGTATTATCTGGGTTGTGTTCATTTGCCTCCAATTCTATAATTTTGATTTCAGTTTCCAATTCTTTGTATCATGGCGAAACTCAGACTTTAGATGTATTTCTTGGTTATGATGATTGTTTAGTTGAATTTTTTTGTTTCCTTGTCTGGTTTTTTGATAGGTTATAAATAATCATACTATATTTTGTTTAAATCCCTCATATTTTGATTGATTTTGTGCTAATTTGTGGAAATTGTGTTTGATTTGATTTAGGAGATGAAACATGGATGTTATGATGGAATTTGGACAAAAAGGCACGTTTTTGGCTTCCTTGGTGAAATTCAATGCTTGTTGGAGCAAATGGTGAAACATGACTTGGGAGAATCACGAATCTTGAAGCAAAATTCATGTGGAGCTTATTTTTATTTTAGGAAAATAGGATAAAATAATAAATATTTCTTATCCTATTTAGGATTTTATTTGTTTGGATTTTCCTTTATTTGAGGTTTACTTACTAGATTAGAACTAATATTAGAGGTTTCCTATTTTTTAGGAGTGCAAATTGCAGCACCTAATTTATAGGGATTTGGCTCACGTTTCCTATAAAAAGAGGAAGTCAAGGGCGTGAGCTAGGGAGGAAAAAAAGATAGGTTTTTGGTTTTTCTCTTCTCTTGGAACAAAAGGGGCGGCTGCAACTTGTTCTTTGAAAAACAGTTTTTGACTTCGTTTGTCCACCATGTGTGGCTAAGGTTTTACTTCCGGTCCAAGGGTTAATCAATTCTGATTGTAATTTTGTGAGGCTTTGGACTTAACCAGAATTTCTTCAATCCAAGTAATTTTTATTTTCTTGTTCTTATTTTCTATGAATTATTTATATTGATTAAATTGACGCCTTAATTCGATATTTATTTTTCTATCGCTAGTCATGAGTTTGTGATCCGTAATTGTCATGAATGACTGAATTGAGTAGCAAAGAGTTGGCTCATGCGTGTGTATATTGATGGCCACAATTACATAGCTTGCATGATAGGCTCCAGGGAAATAAAAATACGAAATTGATTAAGTTGGAATAATCTGAATTAATTGATTTTGTTTTAGTCATTCTCACTATTTTTAATGCTATCACTTAATTTGATATGGAACGATGATGCCCAGTTAAATTAATGATAAGATTTGATTTGAGCGATTGTTTGAGTCTAATATATTAGGAGAATAATTGCTTTCTACGGCTTAACCGATTAAGTAGACTAAGTTCTTGGTTTGAGTGATTTATATTTTTGCCTATGATCAAAATTGCAATTAGATGGAATTTACACCCTTGGATTGGAAGTTTGGTAAGATTGATTTTTTTTTTGCTTAATTCTAATATCTAGTTTATTTTATTTTATTTTATCAATTTCTTGTCAAAGAAGAAACAACTTAAATCAAGCAACCGGATAACCGGATATCACTAACCGGCTAGCCGAATAGCAACAGAACCGAGAGAACCGAAATCCGATTTTTCGGTTTCCTTATCCGGTTGACCGGATAGCGTCAGAAACGTTACTAACTGCAACCGGTTTTCCGGTTTCCTTATCCGGTTGTCCGAATAGTTCCAGAAAGGTTACAAGCCAAATCCGATTTTCCGGATTCCTTATCCGGTTAGCCGGATAATTCCCAGGAAACTTCAAACAAAAATCGGTTTTTCGGTTTAAAGAACCGGTTATCCGGTTTGAGGCAGAAAGCTTTGTGAAATACAAGTTGTGCAACCCAAGAGGGGGGGTGAATTGGGATTTTAAAAATTATGCTAATAAATCGCACACCAATTTAATCTAATGCCTTAATCAAATCAAAAACAATAAATTCAAGCAAGCATAATAATAAGGGAGTAAGGGAAGAGAAAACAAACACGAGAATTTTTACGTGGTTCTTATCCTCACGCCCCCACGCCTCCAAGGCTTGAGGATTTCACTATCCAAGCCTCCCGAGGCTTCAAATGTTTACAATTGACTTCCAAGGTGTCAATGAACCTTTACAACAAGAGATTATCTCCCCAATCTCTTTACCCCAAGTGTTTCCCACACTTATACACTCACAAATTTGGTGAGAAAACAAAGAATACAACAAATAACTCTCTTTTAGAGTAGATTTACAAATGATAGCACAATGATGATTCAATCAATGATGATTTACGAAATGGAAGCTCAATATATGTTTTTCAAACTTGTTTTGGCTTGCTAGAGTTCTTAAAATGAAGTTGGAATTGAGTTTTTATAGTTAAACCCGAAAAACTAGCCGTTATTGTCAAATTCCAGTGCTCAAGCGGCTAGCCGCTTGATTTAACCGGCTAGCCGGAATGAATAGTGATGTTACCGTTATTTTTGAATTTTGCTACAGTAACACTGTTCTCGAAATTACAGTTTTGCCCCAATACTTTCTGTAATTATACTATGGCCCAGAAAGTCACAAAACTTTTCAAATAGGTCCAATTCTGGATATCAAATGTTCGAATTACATTCGGGTCCTCCAACTTTCATAAATGATAGTGTAGCCCAACATGTTTCAAAACTTTGCAAATAAACCCAAATCCGAATTCAAAATAATATTTGCCATTCCCAAAACTTTCTGAAATTATGCTATGGCCCAACATAGAATAATACTTTTAAAATAAGCCCTTTTTAGGTTTTAACATAATCAACATAAATCTTAAAGTTCTCAAAACCTTTTACTTAGGCCCTCAATCTTTTATAAGTTATAATATGACCCAAAATGTTTCAAATCTTTTCAAATTCAAATTCAAAGTAATATTTATTAAAATCAAAGATTGTAAAACATTTTCATTTTAATCCAAATTGCTCAAATCCATAAAATACTTTTATCTTAAATATAAAACATTTTGGTTTATAAAAAGTAATAATTTATTAAGCAAAACTTGAGCTTCTCAAATGCTAAATCATGCATCAATTAAATCATACCGGCTTTACAAGAAATTGTCGCAATAATTTGTCCGTTGAACTTTAAACTTCATTCTTGATTTCGCCGTTGTCCTTTGAGTGTCTTGAGCTTGATTTCACTTGATTCACTTGCATAAATATTATCCTTCAAAAACTAGTGAACTTGTGAAATACAATATTTATTAACTCATTTAAACACATGTTTGTTATCATCAAAATTACATAATGTGTAGCCCTTTAGGCTAACAATCTCCCCCTTTTTGATGATGACAAACATCTCATGTATTTTGACATTTATACTCCCCCTTAATACATGGCATACATGATTCAACAAATAAATCAAATTTAAAACATGTAAGCTCCCCCTTAATATTTCAAAAACATGCATGAATGTTTTAAGGAATTCAAAATACATGACTTCTCCCCCTTCATCATCAAAGTTAATGTGAATATTTGAAGTTCAAAATACATGTTACCTTTATCCGGGAATTCAAAATACATGATCTCTCCCCCTTCATCATCAAAATTACTATAAATTCGATGCTCATACAAATAATATGTCAATGGTTAATCAAGAAACATATAAATATATAATAACCAAACATTCAATTAACCATAACATGATCATGAACCACCATTCCATCAATTACAAATCAACTCCTCATATCATAAAATTATCATATAAAAAATCATGGAATTAAATCACCATCAAGTCTTAAAATCATCACCATAATCATATATCAACTAAAAAAATGCTCAAAGTGCATGATATTCGCCCCATTTATGAATCATAAAAAAATGATATAATACTTTGTCTCCCCCTTTAGACAATAAAAAAGTACAAAATGCATATTATCCAAAATCATATTGTATGCTCCCCCTAAATATATGTTCAATTTAAAATTTAACCAAAATGATTTTATCCAAAAACATATCATATTTATCTCCCCTTTCATCATAAAACAAATAATAGATGCAATCAAAACACAATCATCAAAAATAATTCGATGAAGATATTACCCATTTTGTGCGAGTAAAAATTTCGGCAGAGTCTCTCCTTAAAAATGAGCAAATCCTTAAATACACAACATCGTTAAAAACATTTCCATATAAACTTAAACAATTATAACAAACCAACAACTCCATCAATTCATCAAGCCACACTCATATAATCATCAATCATCAAAATCATCAAGAAATTAATATTGATAGTATTAATAACAAGATTAGAATTTTTGAAAATTGTTCTTTGCAATATCAAATTCAATATGAATTTCGAATTCTCACCATAATCTTCCTTGCATCTCTTGGCTACTTGTTTCCCCTTGGACTTGTCACCACCCACCATTGTTGAAACAAGAACAAGCTTAAATACCAATTTAGGATTTTTAAAAATTTGAGTGAAATGGATGTGTTTCGGCCAAGAAAATCAATCTTAGATATGAATGGAGCTAATATATGATGTGGATTGGATCAAAGATGAGCTAAAGGAAGGTTAAAAACGTAGAGAGAGAAACGACCAAATGTTAGGTTTTTGAGATTTGGGATTTTTGTGAAAAGGTGATGAAATGATGTTTGGAAAATGAAAATTGAAAGAGTAATAGAAGGGTAATGGATTGAATGATTGATTTGAACAAGAAAATGAGTGAAAGATGAAGAGATTTGAGAGAGAAATTGAGAGGTACTGTTCACTCGTGAGAGAGAAAGATAAACAAGTGAAGAACAAGTGAAGAACAAGTGAAGAAATGATGATTGAGAGATGTTTAATGGAAGTTAAATGGATGGGTAATGGTTTGAATCATTGATTTTGACATGAAAATGGTTGAGAGATGAAGAAAAATTGAATGGAAATAGAGGAGGAGTTCACGGTTTGGTGAGAGAACGAACAAGTGAGGAAGAAAGCAAAAATGGGGAGGAAAAAGGGCACAAACCCGTGACCAAGCGGCTAGCCGCTTGCTCTCGGGTTCTTGGACAGATTCCAAGCGGCTAGCCGCCTGGTTGCTGTCCGGCTACACCGAGGTTGCTTTTCGGCCATTTTCGTTCAATCCCGTCATCATTTCTTGATTCCGGAACATCTCAAGAGCCATCTTAATGCATGAATCATGATTATAAACATTCAAAAGATGATTAATTCAAACATATAACTCATCCATCATGCATATGCTTTACACAATCATGAAACATTTAAGCATTCAACGATTAATGATTCAAGCATATCACTTATTTATTATGCTTAAGCATTACAAAATCATTAAAAACAAACAAATCCATTATGGTGAGTTGACAAGCAATCATCAAATAAATAAAACCATGCATTATGATCAAGCACTCAATGTTATACACAATGATAAATCAATCATGTAAACATACAAGTATAGTTTCACAAATTCAAGTTATTATCCATTTTTCATGATCCACTCAACATAATAAATATTGCAAGAATTGTTACCAAAGCAATTAAAACATCTTGCCTCATTATTTTTGCTTCCTAGATCATGGTCAAGTGATTATCCTCGCAAGCTTTAATCAAGGAACTCTCCACCATTCCTTGATTGTGGTACCTACAAAGAAAACATTCATGTTGTGCCCTTTGGTACCCAAATATTCTTGGGTCCTTGAGTGTTAGCAATGGTTCCTTTTGGAACCCAAATATATTTTGCTCCATAATATACATTTCTTTTCACTGGACATCTATATTTCATATGACCATTTTGATTGCAATAATGACAAACAATTCTATGATCATTTGTGGAGGTACCCTTAACAAAATAATTCTTATAATATTTTTGTTTCAAGTAAGGCTTATACCCAAGTCCGCCTTTATCGAACACACATTTTTGTGTATTAAGCAAGTTATCCAACATCTTTTGCCCATTTGTAAATTTTAGCACAATTTCATTTAGATCACTGCTCTTCTTTTTAAGCATTTCATTTTCTTTCATTAATTCATCAACACGTGATTTCGCATGCTCGTATGAAGTACTTTGTTTACAAGTAAATGATGCAATCCTATCATGTAGCTTTTCATTATCTAATTCCAATTCTTTGATCTTTTCATTTAATGAAACGTTGCAATTTTGTAAAGCATCATTTTCATTTTTCAAGTCATCTACATGTGATTCTAGATGCTTGTGTGAAGTGCTAAATTTACAATCTTATCATGCAATGCTTTATTCTCTAATTCTAAGCATGTAATCTTTGCACTTAAAGATTCATTTTATTTGTGAGCTCGATAATTTTCTTTAAGACATGCATTCTTTTTACCAATTTTCATTAACTCATCATGCAATTCTTTAAAAGCATCATGCAATTCATCATAGGTAGGATCACTTACCTCATCAAGCTCATCATCCGATTCATCTCCAATTGCCATAAGTGCCAAATTTGACACTTCATGATATTCCTCCTCATTTGTCGTCTCCTCATACATAAGTTCAAGTTTTCTCCATATTTCATAAGCATTAGAACAACTTGAAACTTTATAAAATTCCTTTTTATCTAAGGCACAAAATAAAGCATTCATAGCTTTGGAATTTAAACACATCATTTTCCTATCCAAATCACTTAAAGCATTATTCCTAGGAATGAATGAACCATCACAAACTATTTTCCATATTTCATAATCTAAAGCTTGTAAAAATACTCTCATCCTAGTTTTCCAATAAGGATAGTCATTACCATCAAAAAATGGAGGTCTAGTGGTGGATTGGCCTTCCATGAAGGTTGAGCTAATTTGGGTTGCAATTGATCTTTAACTCTAGACGGTTAAGTCTACACAAGAGCACCTTGCTCTGATACCAATTGAAATACAAGTTGTGCAACCCAAGAGGGGGGGTGAATTGGGATTTTAAAAATTATGCTAATAAATCGCACACCAATTTAATCTAATGCCTTAATCAAATCAAAAACAATAAATTCAAGCAAGCATAATAATAAGGGAGTAAGGGAAGAGAAAACAAACACGAGAATTTTTACGTGGTTCGGCTATCCCCGCCTACGTCCACGCCTCCAAGCACACCGGGCTTGAGGATTTCACTATCCAAGCCTCCCAAGGCTTCAAATGTTTACAATTGACTTCCAAGGTGTCAATGAACCTTTACAACAAGAGATTATCTCCCCAATCTCTTTACCCCAAGTGTTTCCCACACTTACACACTCACAAATTTGGTGAGAAAACAAAGAATACAACAAATAACTCTCTTTTAGAGTAGATTTACAAATGATAGCACAATGATGATTCAATCAATGATGATTTACGAAATGGAAGCTCAATATATGTTTTTCAAACTTGTTTTGGCTTAGTTCTTAAAATGAAGTTTTAATTGAGTTTTTATAGTTAAACCCGAAAACTAAATTATTGTCAAATTCAGTGCTCAAGCTGGCAACATTGATTTAACTGGCCGGAATGAATAGTGATGTTACCGTTATTTTGAATTTTGCTACAGTAACACTGTTCTCGAAATTACAGTTTTGCCCCAATACTTTCTGTAATTATACTATGGCCCAGAAAAGTCACAAAACTTTTCAAATAGGTCCAATTCTGGATATCAAATGTTCGAATTACATTCGGGTCCTCCAACTTTCATAAATGATAGTGTAGCCCAACATGTTTCAAAACTTTGCAAATAAACCCAAATCCGAATTCAAAATAATATTTGCCATTCCCAAAACTTTCTGAAATTATGCTATGGCCCAACATAGAATAATACTTTTAAAATAAGCCCTTTTTAGGTTTTAACATAATCAACATAAATCTTAAAGTTCTCAAAACCTTTTACTTAGGCCCTCAATCTTTTATAAGTTATAATATGACCCAAAATGTTTCAAATCTTTTCAAATTCAAATTCAAAGTAATATTTATTAAAATCAAAGATTGTAAAACATTTTCATTTTAATCCAAATTGCTCAAATCCATAAAATACTTTTATCTTAAATATAAAACATTTTGGTTTATAAAAAGTAATAATTTATTAAGCAAAACTTGAGCTTCTCAAATGTTAAATCATGCATCAATTAAATCATACCGGCTTTACAAGAAATTGTCGCAATAATTTGTCCGTTGAACTTTAAACTTCATTCTTGATTTCGCCGTTGTCCTTTGAGTGTCTTGAGCTTGATTTCACTTGATTCACTTGCATAAATATTATCCTTCAAAAACTAGTGAACTTGTGAAATACAATATTTATTAACTCATTTAAACACATGTTTGTTATCATCAAAATTACATAATGTGTAGCCCTTTAGGCTAACACTTTGCAAATCTAGTTCTTTTGGGAAATTAATTTTTGTTTTAAACTTTGAGAAATTAATTACATAGTTCTCTTGGGATTCGACCTGGTTCCACTATTTCAACAAATTAGTTTAGGTGAATCAGTATTTATTTTGAAGGGCTTCGACAACTCTGTCATTTGTCTTTTGTTCCTTTATTGAATTGCTTGTAATTGTTTCTATTCGCCGGCTATGATCATTATTGTTTGCTGGAAAAGTATTTCAAGTAAACTAAGTGTTTGATTAAAAGTATTTCAAGTAAAGTAAGTGTGCGTGAGATAAGAAAATGCATGGGCTAAGAGACAAAGACTTGGTCAAATAATCTTTTTGACCAGGTGGGGGAAAAAAACTGCCCATGAGAAAATAAACAAGTAAAAAAAATAAAGTATTACATAAAAGATAAAAAATATCTTCGTCACCTACTCACATGAAGCAGTAGTAGATTAGACTGAAATGTTGTTTATTACCTCATATTCACATACACATACACATACATACATATATTACACGCATGATGCAGGCTTTGTGTGTGTGTGTGTGGACAGATATGTGAAGCATGGATTAGCCCCCCAGTTGGCACATTTTGAACATCTTCAAATAATGTTTTCATGCTTTTCTGGTGCCAGTTCTTGGCTCCATTATCATCAATTGCTTTCTTCTATTTCTTTTGAAAGATTCAACGCATGAGTTTAATTTATATGCACTATGCACTGTAACTTCTGCACATGACATGTAGCCCAAAAGAAATCTCAGACACTGCCATCCACCCACGGTCTTGTTTCAATTAATTTAAAACTAGTACATTGTGCTACATCCTATACAATGTTGTTGGTCTAATTAAAAGGTTTTCAATAATCTAAACCATGCATGAAATTTTCTTATTTTTCCTGTATTGTTGTTTGACAAAGAAATATTTTTTTTCCCTAGGTTTAAGTGCATGAAATTATGTCTAATAGCTCAACTAGTAAGGCTACCTGGAACCCCCAAACTTTAGATATATTTTGTGACTTATGCATTAAAGAGGTGGATGTTAGACGTCGTCCTGGGACTCATTTGACTTCCCAAGGCTATGAAAATTTGATTAAGGAGTTCACTAAAGAAATTGGATTAGATTATAATAGAACTCAAATGAAAAATAAATGGGATTCTTTTAGAACTGATTGGAAATTGTGGAAGAATTTGATTGGCAAGGAAACTGGTTTAGGGTGGAATCATAGGTTGAGAACAGTTTATGTAAGTGAGGAATGGTGGGAAAAGAAAATAAAGGAAAATCCGCAATTTAGTAGATTTCGGAAAAATGGTATTGATCCAGAGTTGGAGTAAAAATTAAATTTAATGTTCATGAACACTGTAGCTACTGGTGCACATGTTTGGGCTCCCTCATCTAGTTTTCCTTTAGAGAGTAATGACGCATCTGAATCTCTTCGTGTTGAGAGTACTACTGACTCTGATGAGTATATTGTGTCTGATGGTAGTAAGGGAAGCAAAGGTAAAAGAGTGACTGTAAAAGGGAACAAAGTAGGAGGTGCTGCAAAACTGTCAAGGCAGCTTGATTGTCTCATTGATGTAGTAGAGAAAAGGAACACAACAACTTCAAACTCTCAAAATGATACAAGTGGAAAAGAGATTTATAAAGCATTGGAAGTGGCTGTTTTACCAACATTGAGGCCGGGATCAAGTGTTGTTATTTACTATTGATTAATTTGTAATCAACCGAACCGAACGGTTCTTGGCTTTAGCTTTTTCTATTATCCACAAAAACCGAATGAACGGTTCGTTCGGTTTTTCTGCTTTTTATCCACAAAACCGAATAGTAATATAGTAAACTAATAAATCGGTTCGTTCGTTTTTGATTTTAAAATAAACCAAAACCGAACCGCATATAGAAAACCGAATGTCTCAAAAAAAATGTCAAAACAAACCCTAATTCCTAAATCTAAATCTAAACTCTTCTTCTCAAATCTCACTTCTTCTCGCCTCACTTCACTTCTTCCGATTAGCCACCATACAGTCGCCGCCTACCAAAACTCTTCGTTGTCACCGCCATCTCGTCTACTATAGCTGCTTGTAATCAAGCCGAAGTTCCTCGCCGCTATTGTCGGTTTCACTGCCGCCGCTTATCGCCGCAAAGCGTGTGAAGATCAAGATTGGTATTTGTTTTCTGGAAGTCTATTTCGATTATTTAGTCTTTGTATTGTTTTGATTCAAGACAAATGTTGTCTTGTTCTCGCTCCACGGTTGTTCGACTCGAAAAGTGTTGAGTTTTATTCTTTGAAACAAGAGAAAACAAGAGAAAGACTAAAATAAATCACGATTTAGAAAGATTATAAGGATTTGACGGACTCACTAACTAATAAACCTATTGTAAATGTACGCGGCAAGGCTTTATTCTATTAACCGATTTTACTAACCGGTTAACCGGTTGTAAACAGAATGCGGCAGCCAAGCTATTCGGCTAACCGGATTTTACTAACCGGTTAACCAGTTGTAAAGAATGGCAATATATTTACTAACCTTAACCGGTTGTAAGCGAATGGCACCAAGCTATTCTAACGGTTTACAAGCTTCAGAATCGGTTCTCCGGTCAGAACCGTTATCCGGTTTCAATACGCTTTTATTCAATTTGAAAACGCCTTCCGGTTTGGAATTGCGGATTCAATACAACTATTAACAAACCTAATATTTAATGTACATGTTAAAAGATTTAAAATTTTATTAATTTATTAATTGTTATAATCTAAAAGAAAAATATCTAACTATAGGAGCCTTTTTAAAATTTTTCCTTTAATGTACATGTTAAAACATTGTTGGGCTGATTTTATCTTTTTTGTTGTAATAGAATGGAAAATTGTGATGAGGAGGAAGTGCAAGAGGTGGAGGTTGTGATGGGAAAAAGAAAAATATCTTTGAGATCAAATGTTTGGGCTCATTTTACCAAACTTCCTTGTGGAAACAAAGGAAAATGTCATCATTGCCGTAAAACCTTGCAGTAATTGTAGGGAATACCACTAATTTGAGGAATCATTTGGATAGATGTAAGTCATACGGTGTGAAGGTCAAGGGATCCGGCAACAAGTACTTTTCCGTCAAAAGGAAAAGATAAAGATGATGGAGTTGTTAAAGTTAGTGCCGTGTTTAGTCAAGAGGTCAGAATGGCACTTGTGAAGATGATTGTCAAGGATGAATTACCTTTAGCTTTGTGGAGGTCAAGGATTTTTAGAGTTTATGCAAACTTGTTGCCCAAGATTTGACGTACATCGCGAAGAACAATTACAAGAGATATTCTTGAATTGTATCAACATGAAAAGGGTTGTTGAAAAGTGTTTTGAGTGCAAGTAAGAGGTGTGTATTACCACGATACATGGACATCAATTCAAATGTCTAACTATATGGTAATTAATCGCTCATTTTATCGATGTGGATGTGTTGCACAAAAGGATTCTTAGTTTCACACCTATACTTAATCATAAATGAGATAGTATTGGGAAGTTAATTGAGGCATGCTTGATTGATTGGGGGATTGAGAGGTTGTTCACAATTACAGTGGACAATGTAAGTGCCAATAAAGTCGCAATAGCTTACGTGAAGAAGAAGTTAGCAAATTGGAGTGCGAATTCAATGGTTTTGAATGGTTTATATATGCATGTGAGGTGTTCGGCACACAGAATAAATTTGATTGTGCAAGGTGGTTTTGAATCATTCAATAGCTAGTATTCGCAATGCAATCAAGTATGTTAGATCATCTCCAGCAAGATTGCAAAAGTTTAAAGCATGTGTTGATAGGGAAAAAATCTCATATAGAGGGCTTATGGTGTTGGATGTGCCTACTAGATGGAATTCAACATATTTGATGTTGCAAAAAGCAGTTGTGTTTGAAAAAGCATTTGATAGAATGAAGGAAGATGATGGACATTATATTAATTGGTTTGTTGAGGATGAGGGTGAAAAGAAGAGGGAGGGGCCACCGAGCGATGACGATTGGGCAAATGCAAGGAGGTTAGTCAACTTTTTATCGGTTTTTTATTATGTGACCTTGAAATTTAATAGCTCTCTTAATGTCACTTCCAATGATTACTTAAATGAAATGACAAAAGTTCAAATTCATTTGAAGTCACTTGCTACTTCTAGTGATGATTTGTTGAGAAAAATGGTCGAAAAAATGGAGCAAAAGTTTGCTAAATATTGGGGTGATTCATTTGATGAGGTTAACATGTTATTATTTGTAGCAAATGTGCTTGATCCTAGATGTAAATTGGAGTTTGTTACATTTTGTTTTAGTAGCATGTATGAATCTAGGAAGGTTGAAGAATTGAAATCTAAGGTTAAAGAGTTGTTGATGAAGCTATATAATAACTATATTGGTGGGAGTGATGTGAGGAATAGTAGTGGTGTTTGTTTTGGTGATATTCATGATGTTTGTGTTGGTGGTGGTGATGGCGGTGGTGGTGGTGGTGCTAGTAGTAGTATAATGTCAATTGATCTTTTTTCATCTTTCAAAATGATGAAGCAAAGTTCAAATGATGACATTAGTTCAAAAAATGATGTTGAAAAGTACTTGACGGATGCTAATGAGAGTACTAGTAATGTCCATTTTGATATTTTGACTTGGTGGAAGTTGAATGGGCATAGGTATCCGATTTTGTCTCAGATTGCCAAGGATGTTTTGGCAATTCCAGTGTCTACTGTAGCTTCAGAATCGGCATTTAGCACAGGAGGGCGTGTTCTTGATCCTTGTAAGTTCTTTAACTCATAAAACTGCTGAGTCATTGATTTGTACTCAAAATTGGCTTCGCCAACTCTATTGTGAGAACGGATAATACAACCCACTCATGAGGAAACCGAATTCATGAAGTTATCAAGAAGGTAATATGTTACTATTATATGTTGATATATTTTTTTGGTTATAATATCACTTTTAACTAATCATTCTAATATTTTTGTTTAATTTGTTAATGTAGAATTTGGTAGGCCAATAGTAGCTCAACAAGAACAAGCAGCTGAGGATCAATTGAGATTTGGGAGTTAATCGATGTTTATTGCTTTTGGGAGTTAAGATTTTTTTGCCTAATTATTTTGATTTCAACTTATTATTTGGCCATGTTATGTGTTATTGAACATGCTTTTAGACATATTTTCATTTTTTATTTGTTAACTTTTTATGTTTGTAGTAGATTTATTAATTTAAGGTTTTAAATTTAAAAAGACCCAAAATAAGCCCAATAGGCCCATAATCGAAATAATCGAACCGAATCGAACCGAATTATTTCAATTAATCGAGTATTTGATTATTTCGGTAATTTGAATCATCGCGATTATGATTTTAAAATAATCGTAATCGAACGATTATGAAAAATTTGATAAAAAACCGAACCGAACCGAACCGCGCCCACCCCTAGTTGTTTATGGACAAAGTGAAAAGGGATTTATTCAATGAGATAGAAGATCCAAATGTCAAATTGAAATGGCTTAATTATGAGAAAAATGCAAAGTTAAAAATTCTACTATATTTAGATTATGAAACAATATTTTGTAAATTATGTTTATGAATGAATACTTTTTATTTTGTCAATGATTACACTTTATATTATATTTACAATGTATATGAATTGTTGCTATTGATTTATTTGTGCAAATTTCATTAATATGTATCCATTGTTCTTACCATGAGGCTTATTTATGAAAATTTTTCTGGACTATTTGCTTGAGGAAAAATAAAAGGTTTTAATTTCACACACATACACAATTCTTTTAGTATCCATATAATAGCATTGAAATGATTATTAATATATCTTCCAAAATTATGAATTTACTTTCCAGCAAGCCCTGGCTCTTGGCGTATACTCTCCTTCACAAAATCCACATGCCCAAGCATACATAATTAATGGATCCTGTTGAAGCAATTCCAAAGACGTAGGCATACTCCCTTTTAATGCTGCTTCATAAAGCATTCTTTTCATTATTTAGAATGAAGTTTACTCTAGAATATTTAGTACTCTTAAACCTCATCCAAAGTAAGTAAAACTTGATTCCCATCAATTGATAAAACGCTTTAAGCTTTATTGTAATATCAAATTGTGCAAAGATAAACTTTAACACTGTAAATTCCAGGCCAAGAGTTTAAGAATAAAGCATTCAATATTCTTAAACCTCATCTAAAGTAAGTAAAACGTGGAGCAGGCTCTGCTGTTGTGTGTTTTTAATATATCTCATGGCTCATGGCTCATGGCTCATGGGCACAAGTATTCTTAAACTTCATGTGTTTTCTTCACTTTTGCACATAGACTCATAACTTTCTTCACTTATATTTTAAAATATTTAAGTTCTGAATTGTGTTTGTGTTTAAGGGCCTTTTGGCAATATTTTAGAGCTAATACATTTTTTTTATTACTCTGTTTTGGCACAAACATTTCTGCAGAAGGATACAAAACTGTTTGGAAAATCAATAATGCAATTATTTCATTATTCCCCCATTTTTTTTATGAACAATGCAGAGTGAAATTCAAAAGATTAATGCCAATCATGAATCTACTTTGAGAGTGGAGTCTGAATTCAGCCAGCTGGTAGTTTGAATTATCCTATTATAATTTTAGATAATCGGTTCCAAATTTGATCTAAAAATATGGATAATGATGAAGAGGAGTTTGACCAGCTTGTTTGTGTAACAACTGTTTTGATGCATCATTATTATTTGACATTTATCCATAAGGAGCCTTGTATGAATTCTACTCAAACAGGGCATAAATGGTTCATAGAAATACTTGATGGAAATGTAAGCAGGTGCTTTAACATGTTTCGAATGAACAGTGATGTATTTTTAAGATTATGCACTGACTTAGAAGATAATTATGGGTTAAAGAGTTCAAGGAGAACATGTGGTGCTGAGATGTTAGGAATGTTTTTGTATATACTAGGACAAAGTGCAGGAAATCGGTCAACAATGGAGCGATTCCAACATTCTGGTGAGACTGTGAGTTGATATTTTGACATGGTATTAGATAGTGTGTGTCGTATGTCCGTAGATTTGATAAAACCGTTGGATCCAGACTTTATTACCACTCCCAAAGAGATATCTGAAGATTCAAGATATATGCCTTACTTTAAGGTAATTGATAAAACTAATTTAATTTATTATTTTTCTTTTACAATCCTAACCACTTCATAAAATAATTAATGTATATATGCTTGTGATACTCTTAGGATTGTATTGGTGCTATTGATGGTGTTCATATACCTGCCTCCATATCTCCGGAGGATCAAATTCCATTTATTGGTAGAAAAGGGACACCAACTCAGAATGTGATGGCTGTATGTAGTTTTGATATGCAATTCATATGGTTGGGAAGGCGTACAATGATGCAAGGGTATTTCAAACAACTATTATGAATCCTACATTCAATTTTCCAAACCCTCCTCTAGGTTTGTGTTTCTAATTTTTTTTTATATATATACTTATTCAATTGATTAGATTGCGTTATTTATTTTTGTATTTTTCTTTTTATTTTTAGGAAAATACTATTTAGTAGATGCAGAATATCCGGAGTGATGTGGGTAGTTCGGACCATATAAGGGTGTAAGATATCACCTTCCTAAATTTCATAGAGGTAGCCAACCAATGGGTTATAAAGAATTGTTCAACTACAAACACTCTTCCTTGAGAAGTCGTACTTTTGGGGTTTGGAAGAATACATGGAAGATTTTACGAAATATGCCAAGCTATCCATTCAAGAAGCAGGTGAAATAGTTATTGCTACCATGGCCTTACATAATTATATTAGAAGATATTCACAAAATCAAGATCATTTTGATGAAATAACAGATGAGCCAAGTCATAGTATTAACGAACATATTGCATCTCATGAAGAAAGTTATTAAACAATTGATAACACAATTCAAGATATAATAATCTTGAGAGATGGGATTGCTGCAAGTTTAATGGAGGGACAACAATAGAAATATTTATATAAATTTTGTAATTAATTACATTTTAATTTTACTATGTTTTGTTGTATGAATTTGTAAATTTTAAAGGTTAATTTATAAAATTTATTGGTATATGATGTCAAATGTTAAATGTGACTCATCTTTGACCAATTACAGCCAGCAACCTGGGTAATCGTAAATAGATAGTTACGTGAATAGTAATTTTAGATTATTAAATTTCTATTTTCAAAATTTATTCTATAGTTGAACACTATGAGACAGTCAAAATTTATTAATTTTTATGGATTATCTAATTAATGTTTAGGCTATTGAGTATAAGAAATTTCACAATAAAATAAAAAAAATTGTGTAATTTTCAAGGTTTGTTATTATCACATTTTAATTTTAATTTTAATTTGTAAAGTAATAAATTGTAATTGTATGTCAATATAATACAAAATATAAAAAATAATTTGATTTGTTAACAATTAAAAATAATGTTATTTAAAATTAATTATTACAAAAATTTATCCTCTCTACAACAATTAAAATTTACCAAACACTATTAATACTATTAATGGGGCCATGTAAAGACTTTTTAACTAACATCATTAGCAATCATAGCCTTACAAAACGAAAAAGACAGAAAAATAAGTTCACCTTTATCAAACACCATTAGATTCTACTGCAAATTAAAAGCCTACAAAGACCTCACTCCCAAACACACCCTTAGTTCACTCTCTATATTGGTGTCCGATGTAGCCACAGATATAGCAAAAGTCCGGTAATATTTCAAACCATACTAGCATGGGAATCTCTTTTGCTTTCTTTTATTTGCTTTTCTCTACATTTTTATTTTCTTCTTGCTCCTAACCATCTATCTCATTTTTATCCTCTTTATTAATGGTTTATTAATGTCTACAGAGATATATAGCTTGATATACTTGCCAAAGCATGCCCTCACAGATCAGTTGCAATCTTTTCAACCCTTCCAACAAATTCGCCTAGCTCCCGCATCATCTACACATCCATGCACATAATGGGTACTTTGAGAATTTGGACCCAAAATAACACGCGTAAAATTCTATTTTGTTACTACACCTATGCCTGCAGGTTCTGCCAGAACAATTAAAGCTCTATTAAAATGCACCAATAAGCGCATAGATCAGATAACATGGGGCTGTTTTAACTTAACTAAGGTACTCGGTTTGAGATTTGGGAATGTAGTTGTGTTAAATAGTTGTTGGGAGAGTTTTGACACCCTAATGGTCCTACTCAACCTGAATCTGAATTAGTCGGGATTCGATGTGATTTTTAAATACTAGATGATTTAACACACAAAAACAAAAAATACCACCGTGCCCGAGCTAACACTTTTTGTCTATCAGATTCATTCCCAAACTAAAATATAAAGATATTCTCTCCCATTTCTTCAATTTTAACTTCCCTTATTGTTTTCCACACTGGCAGTAATGCTGTTTTAAAACCCTCATTTTTCACTTCTCTGTTCAGCAACACTTTCCCCACTAAGCACCCTGCAAGTATCTTCTTACCTCTTTCCTTCATTTCGCTTTTAAAAGTATATATTATTTCTATTATTATTAGCAATGAACAAGTCCTTATTTTTAATTATAAAATGCGAACTTACTATATGCATAGTTGTAGTTTAATTTGGTATACAAATAAACTCAAAAGATCGAGATATTAACGCAAAACTGGAAACCAACATATATATAGTTTTGCCATTGATCACACTCCCAAGTGATTATTCTTCGCTACATATATCTGAACAAAACTCAAGCAACAAGCCTTTTACAACTTGGGGTAACTCACAATGCCTAAGAGCAGAAAAAAAAAACAGGGCACTTTAACATGTTGAAACATGTTTTCCTCTCTCTGTCTCACAGTTACAAGTCTAAAGTTAACCAATATCATATCAGAAGCAAAGCCAATCAACTTCGGCCGGGTGAAAACTTTTCTTCGCCTCAGCCAAATTCATTTCCACAAGTCACAAAACCACCACACATTAGAAAAACTGAAACCTATATAGTATATATAAATAAATAAATGTATATATAGTCGAGGCAGAGAGGCCTTCTTCTGTTTAATTTGTAGATAGCCTCGATTGACTCAGATATTGAGCCCAACAAAGACATGTAGTCAGGCAAAAATCCACACGGCAGCTATGTTAAAAATGCCCACCATGTTTAACCTTGTTACGCTTGACCAGAAATGAAGTGAGCAAATTTGCAAGTGATTCGGCCACCTAATCAGTCTGCTACTAATTTTAATATATATACTTTAGTAAAAAGACTAGAGAAAAAAAGAAAAGAAAAGAAAAGAAAAGAAAGTCTTGCTGAAGTTAGAGGTTACTTAATTATGGAAGAACTGGGGATGCAAGTGTGATTATGGTTAATTAGGTGGTGAGTTAGAACTGGCGGCCGGTGTAAGTTTGACCAAAATTCCAGTTGGCTGGAGCTACATTATTGGAGATGACAGTGCGGCCATCGGTAGTTGTGACCTTGAAAGACAGGGCTTGGCCATTGAGGTAAGAGTTGCTCTGCCAGTTCTGCCCCCAATTCCTGGACAATGCTTGCCAACCAATTTTAGAACCTTTTATGGACACAGCAACAACATCACCTGCTCCACCAACATTTGTTATCAGCACTAGATTGAAGTAAGAATGTCCATTGATTGTGAATCTGATCCCTCCACTCTTCTTGCAGGCAACCCTGAAGTTATCAAGAGTTCAGAACGCCTGTATTTAATTTGCACGTACAGGTAAAAGCGAGAGAATTAACTAATCTTGATTCGTTTCATTTCATATATTTTTACCTCCTGTATTGAACCGGAACTATGCCGGCTTTGTACTGAGCGATTTTGAGGAATACAGGCTGAGAGAGATCAAAGTGATGAAGGGGAGGATTACACCAACCTCCATTGGCATTAGAGAGAGCAAAATTTGGTGGACAGAAATTAGTGGCAGTGACTATAATGGAGCCTGGTAAGCACCACCTATTGTCATTTACACATTTAATAGCATAACAAGCTCCACAATTCAACCCATTGTTGAATAAAGCTGTGCTCACTGCAGCTGTGTTTGTTCCATAACCTTGGCTGTAAAGATTCCCATACCCGCAAGCCCCACCTGCATCAATCATTTAACAAATTAAACTTTCATTATATAGCAATTAAAACATCTATTTGGTTCACCAATCTTTTTCTTTCTGAAACTTACCCATTGTGCCGGAAGCATCACCACCTCCATAGAAGGTAGCATGAGCATTAGTCCACCCAGCTCCTTTTCCAACAGCTACTTTAAAAACTGTGAAAAGGGCTATTATGATATAGCCAAGAATTGCCATCATCTCTTGCCTAAAATGTAAAATAGAAATTTAAGTGAATTTAAGAGAGGGAAGACAAGAAGAGAATGTGAGAATATGGCAAGCAACGGAGGAACTGCAGTTGCTTATATAGAAGAGGAAGCGGAGGCCAGAGGAAGTGGGGGATTATAATATTAGTTTATATTTATGGGTGAAAGTGTAGAACAAGGAACCTTGTAAGAGCTGTATCTTTAACAACTATAACTGAAATTGAAACCGTTGAATTAATGATCAGAAGCACTTTCAACTATTGATTAAAAAATTAAGTATCATAAAAATTAGCATAGTGGTGCAGTCAAAGTCGATTTTTGACCTCCATTTTCAATTCCAAGATAGAGACCTCGGGACCCCGCATTTATCGATTATAAAGAATGGTCTAGTGGAGCTGAAATTTTAGTGAGGGAATGTGTGATCTTCCGTCTCATTAGGCATTAGCATTAAGAATGGTGTACTTAATTCTACAGCAACCAAGAAATTTTGTAGAAGAATCTTGATAACGTGCATTAACAGATATTATGAATGCTCTCTGGGTGCTTTAGAAAGAATAAAATGAAACAAAAACGAAAAAGACAGAAAAATAAGTTCAGAAATACTAATTTACAAACGAATTTGTTAGACCTTCCTTTAATTTGAAGCAAGAAATCAGAATTTTATTTTGACTTTCCCAGTGAAATATTAAGATTAGTTAATGTCCAAGGTTTTCTATAATTAATAAACAGATTAAGACCTTTTTAATTGAATTTTAAGCTCCTAAGAATTGAACTTATTTTACTAGGCAAAATCCAACCCCAAAACCCAAATCCAAATCCAAATCCGACGCGGCCAATGACGTCCTACTTCATAATTCTATTAACATTTTACCTAAAAACTTTCTCCTTTAACAAATTCTTCATCTAATATTGCTACAAGAAAAGTTCACATAATCGTCAAGTTGAGAATGAAGCGAAAATCAAAGAAGAACAGATTTTGGCATAACCCATAAACAATGATGAGAGGCTTCATTAATATTCCATAGAAAAGAGGAAGTGGACAGCACAAATTAACTTTGATCAGTGGACAAGTCTTTTTGGTTCTTGTTCTTTGATTCTTTCCAAGCATAAGAGATTGAAATCTCGAGCATCCCATTTGCAAAGCAAAACTTGTTGGTCTTTGACTCTTCTGCTTCTATTAAAGAATTTATTAGGCCACATACCAATGAAAAGTACTTTCACTTTGACTCTTCAATACTTCAATTAACACTCTAGGAAGCTGTGCCGAAAAAGAAAAAGAAAAGTTTGCTTTGGCCGTCCCTGCAAGGAACCAAAGTTAATTCAGCTGACTTTTGACATCAATACTGGGGAAATAATCTATGTGCATCATACATATGAAATATATAAAAACTTGAAAAGTTTACCAGAACTTTTGGCTACCTCAAATTCAGGATCATATGGATTAAATCGAGAAGTGCTTCGCATGTGGCAAACCGTGCTGCTGCAGCTTAACTAATTAATTACAATAACTGAGCAGCTTTTATATTATAACAGCTTAACTAATTAAAACCGCGCTGCAGCAGCTTAACAAATTAACTAGCTAGCTTCTAATCAGCTTTCCTTTTAATTAATTCATCTTGTTAGAAAATTAATTATCTTTATTATCTTTATTAAACAGCCTTAGCTGTAACCATGTGTTATTAATGCTCAAAAGTATTAGTGCTGCAGCACACCCTTTTGAGTGTAAAAAATTTGTTTACTTTACAGATCAACAGAAACTAGTATACATAGCATCAGCATGCGCATGCATATGACTAAATTATCCTAACTAATAAATATGATTTTAAACAAGTCTTTTTTTGGAAAATTATTTTTAAAACACAAAATTGAGAGTTGATGAACAAATTTATGTATTAGTTGCATGACATATAATTAAAGTTGAATGCTACTTATATATATTTACATATCGTGACAAAATGCGGGAGTCAGAAAAGCGGAGGGCTCAAATGACATAACGCTTTAATTTCATCAATCTCCTTACCTTTCTATACTATCTTTTTCCCTCTTTTTACAAATCCTAATATATATGTAGCTAGTTACTTGACCCCAAAGAATTTTAAAAAAAAATGGTAAGAGTTCGCCACCGCACTCATGGCGTCTTGTATTGCATGGTTGCTGCTGTTTGCTAATAATTATACATTCACATGATTAAAGTTGTGATGCTAAATATATAAAAGCTTTTTACTTTAAAACCCCACATGGAATTTATTCCCACATCTTTTACTCACTGTATTAATAAATCAGCATATATTTTAGCATCTTGCACCACGCAACTTAATTACTTCAATTCACGTACCTCATATGATTAGAGAAGATTAATTATCGCATAAGCAAGCATGCGATGATGATCTGCATAAATTAGCTAGCTTTCATGTGGACTCATTTTTCGAAGTCTTTTAACTATCCCGTTGCCACCAATCTCTCCGACCATTTCGGATTATATATATATATATATATATATATATATATATATATATATATATATATATAGACACACACACACACAGAACAACAATGAATAAATGATATTAAATTACTAATAAACACTAACTGATATGCTGCGAAAAATTGTCCAAGATCGATGATCATTAATCATTATGATTTTCACATGCTTTGTATATTATTATTATGACATCTTAACTTGTTGATTAAAATAATTTATTGTTTCACATATTTCATTTACATAAGTACTCTCACGCGAGGGAACTCTCATTTTTTCATTATATGGAAATGTTATTAAATAAAAAAATTATTTTAATAAAATTATATTTTTTTAAAATTAAAAAACTTACTTCTACGTAATAATTACAAAAATATATATTATGTTAGATTTAATAAATAACCTACGAGCTTATTTGCCTAAAGTGACAGCCCTAGCATTTTCTTTTAACCCAATTTTTTTCTCCTTATTCGTCAGGAAAGGCAAGAAAATTTCAGGCTTAGCAAAATTTCTTTGGAATTTCTTGAAGATTTGAACTCCATAGCTGTCGATAGAACAAGCGTAGATAGAAAATCTCAGTGTAGCAAATATTCTATAGAATTTCTCGTAGATTCGAACCGATAGCTGCTGATAAAACGAGAGTAGACACTTTCAGCTGTTTTATACTCACAAGATATGTAATAGACTAATCGGAATGATTTGGATAAATAACACCACTAACATCATATCATGTCGTATCATATCATCCCATCCAATCATAAACAAAGAAACAAAAAGAAAAAAAAATCCTATCATCCCATTATCCATTTTTACTATTTAATAAATAATTTCATATGTCTTCATGCGCAGATGAAATCAATTTATTATTTTGATGATTTATTTGTTGTATTATAAATGTATAAATCTAGAGTATTAATGAACTATAAATTATAATATATCCATAGATTATAGGAAAATGCTAAGTTACAGCTGCATGCAACTTAGCGGACTCTTTGATTGTAATCATAAAAAATAAAAATAAAAAGTATCCCAAGTAGATTATTGTTATTAGTTTTTTATCAGGCATAAATTAATTTCTAATCTAAAGTTAACTATAATAGTGAAAATGTAATAAATTAATTTGAGATAAGCCAACCGGTTATTAAATAAACTTGCAACCCTACAATTAATAATTAGTTCAAAACATATGCTGATTAAACTTTCTACTTCGCATTAATCCTATGGTAGAGGTACATATTTTTATCAATCAAACATTAAGATGGGTGAATATATATGTATTGTCGACCGCATATATATACATGATGAATTAACACGAAAATAAAATTAAAAGTTATACTAACTGCTTTTTAACATAACAAGTAACTACGGAATATTAATTTGATGTTATCGCCACTTGAAACCTTGGAAGTTAAATCAAAGATGATTAAAGAGAATCTGCTCATTGGTTCAAGCAACGAGACCTTATTTGCAGAGTTACCTCTTATCTTGCATGATATAGATATTGGGACGACAAATTATATTGATATTAATCTCTGAATTTTACAATCTCTATTAATTGCCTTGCAAAATGCTAATGGCTTCAATTGTATCACATAATTGAACTCTCTTGTTTTATTTCTTAACAAAAATTGTAATAATGATGCTTACCTTCTTTTATTCTGTTAAATATTCATTTAACTGCACCTATATGTATTTTAATTGACCTGTATCTACAGGGGCGAGGACTAAATGTCTGGGGAAGGAGGCTAAGTTCAAACTTCAAGTATTAACGGAGGATTACTTTTTATATATATATATTTATCTATAACTGTGTTGTAATGGCCGAGAACAAGGGAAGCAGTTTTGATTTGGGAATTTTGATTGATAATTGAGGCTACTATTACAAATAAAAATCAAAGAGGTGGGTCGAAAATTTATCGAAATTTTAAAACACTATTTGTTATTTTATCATAATAAAAAAAATTAGTAAAATAAAGACTACTTTCACTTTATTTCTCAAAGCATAAAATTACATTTTCGTCTTGTATATAAAATCTACAAATTAATTATGTAATTGTAATTTTATACCTAATTTTGAATATTTTCTTTAGAAATTTCAACCTTTTTTTTTTTTAAGTCTACAAGTAGCGTGGTTCCCTCTAGCCTTCAGCACTCTCCACCCTTGTGTATCTGCTGTCACATACCCTTCCTTAGTGGGTAAACTTTATCATATTAAGTCATATTATGCTAGTTTTTTTTTTAAAAAAAAGTCATAGTTTGAATGGTATGTTTTAAAACCTTATTAAAAGATTAGAATATTTTTGGTAAAGGAGCGAGACTGATACTTTCTTTTTATGATGCTTTCTTTTTATAATTTTTGGGGTTCTCAACACCTCCTTATTCTTCTTCTTTTTGGAAATTATTATGGATATTTATAATTTGAAATCTAACTCTAGATATAGATATTTGTATAGAAATCTGCTCCCACGAAAATATGCGCGAAATTTATCTTTATTTAAAGGGGATGAGCATCGTGGAGCTCAAACTCATTCCCTTAAAAAAAAAAAAAAGTGATTATTTTGTGGTTGGAATGAATTTTTTCTATCTTAGAGGTTGTTTGTTAAATGTCTAAAGTCTGAAATTTTATTAATTTCAGACCTTTTCTAAAATTTACTTGTTTGTTTTTTGGAACTTATGTCTGATTTTCAGACATTTACATCTGAATAGAAAAAGTAAACTTTTGTGACTTTTATCTGAATAAGAAAATGTCTGAATGACAAGTAAATATTATATTCCAAAAAATAACTTATTTCCTAAACTATAAAATCTAATCATCTTTTTTTGTTTTAATTTACAATGATATAAATGTCAAATAACCAAGTTTAAGATATTTTTTATTGTAAAAACAAACAAGATGACACTTATATTCAGATATTAAAAAAAGAAAAACAAACGTGTCATTTAGATTTTCGTATTCAGACTTTAGAAAAATTCAGACCCATTTAAATTTCAGACAAAAAAACAAACGATACCTTAGTATCAGAAAATTTTTCCCATCTCTGATGTTGTTGTTGGAATGAAAAATGTTTTTGAGTAAAACTATAACAACAAACCTTTATGTAAATAATTTTTTTTATGCTAGCTAATGTGAGCTTCAATGAACAAAGCCCATGGAAAAATCATCCGAATCGACTACTAATTTTAAAAAATAGAGAATTAGTAGCTTTTTACAACTAGGTTTTAAGAGCTGCTTTTGTGCTTAAGTTTGATTATTTTCAAATATATTCATTATATAAATTACACAAACCCAAAACGATTGTTATACGAACTGATCGATTCCAACCCTAACTATAAAAAATAAAATCCCTTTCATGCTTCATATATAGTTTCTTCCTTTTGAAATTACACACAAAATCAGAGATGGAGGCCTCTAGCTATGAAGAGAAAATGCATATGCTTGAAACCTAGCCCTATGTCACGGGGCGCTCAATTTACCGCGATCGGAGGCAAGTTTGTGCACGTGGGTTCACTTAGCGCCCAACGCGGGATGCACTTAGAAGGTGGTGGCACTTAGAAATGGGCATGGTGCACTTAGCCATTTTCCCACCAAGGCCCAACTCTAGAAAATTGCACACCCACTACAAGTTTCTAGTTTTAGCCACTTGGCCCCTAAAGCATTTTGCCACTTATTGTAGAGAATTCTAGAGTTAGCACACTCACCCACTATATAAAGGGGTGAGCACCCATTTTCTCCCCACCAACATTTTCACCCACCACACACACACAAACACTCACTAGCTCTCCAAGCTCTCTTGTAAAGTAACCTTGCACTCTTTTTTAAGTGTGAATAATACACTCCCTTTGGCCATTTTCTTGTTGCTTCTCTTATTATTTTCAGCAAGTACTTGTGTTTAACTTGTTGGAGAAGCTCTCAAGGCTTACTTGAGGCCTTGCACGCCAAAGGCAACTCAAGTGCCGCACGGGATTGCTGCGCACCAAATTTGAACCCGTCACACCTAGCTAGGATTGGTGAGGAGAGAAGTTAACTAGGAAGTACACCAAATCCATCGACATTCGGACTCAAAAAAATGCAATCACGATTCGAACTTCAAAATTCTGATCTCATTCTCAATAGATTTAGATAAAAATTAACTATCTAGTCATATACATGTACGTATGTATATGCATTTGCATATAAAATACCCTGCATATGAAAAGAGGAGGCTGCAGATTCATTTCAAAAAGGATAAAAGCCATGAATTGATTTGACTTTCTATATCAATGCATGATACAAACAAGACTGATAAATTTATTGCAACATAAGGTTGTAAACCAAATCTAGCTTCCTAAACACTAACTATATAATGAACACTCTAGCTGGCTATCGAAAACCGCGAGTTGGCTAACCCGGCCCCACCATTATCATTAGCTGCCTCAACTGCCACTGCTGGCTTCATCGTACGGTATGATCCATTCTTATTATTGTTGTTCTTTGAACATGAAGCCAGCTTCCCCCTCCTATTTGTCATCTGCATAGCAAATCTCCTCTCGATTTCGTGTCTCTCAGCTCTCCTCCTCAAGTTCTGCCTCTTTATTAATCCCGGATGCCGATGATGATGATCGACACAAACAAATTTGCTATGATGTATCATAGGCACCGGCATGGCCTCAAGCCCCATCAGCCTTGCAACCACCCCCGGTTTGCACCACACCACCCTACTTTCTCTACTTCCTCCATCACCATGACCAGAAGGAGCATCACCCCAGCTCATCGTTGCTGGTGATGATGATTTTCTACCATTAATTAGTATAGAACCATCACCACACAAGTTGTTTCGAAACGATGACCGGTACATTGCATCCTTACCATCAAGTGAAAAACGGGGGTATTGATTCAGTGCATTCCTCGCCGAACGTAAGATATCTGAATTGTTAACGCATGACATTCTGCCACGGACGCTGTATTCATCTAGCTTGGCCTTTTTGGTCAATTCTTCCTCTATCTCGAGCTGTAATATCATCTCCTCCAACGTGGGCTGCCTTTCTTTTGATGAAACAAAACTGTGATGATCACCGCTATTGAGAGAGGGAGTGACCATGCAATAAGAGGATTCGTGATTGAGTTTGTGTTGGTTTAGGGTTGAAGTTGAGCCGTCGTTGTTGCAAAGAGTTGTGAAGCTTTTCTTCATCTTGGCAGCCAGAGAGTTTTTGAAGAGAAAGAATGAGAGGTCTTTCATTGGATGAGGGACTATCACTTGGTTGATAAGCTGCATAATGTAAATTCAAGGAACGCGTGTTTGATAAATTATGAATCGTGAATGCACTTAAAGCATTGGAGCGGTGGTAGATTTTAGTGGAATCGAAATATTAGACGTAATGAATTGATGGTCCTTAATAGCAATCACATGACAAGAGTGAGCATTTCACATGTTTCTTCCTTCGCTCTCATATCTCAAAAGCTATCAAGATTTTGAAACTTAAGCATATTTATTGGACAATTAGTCACCCCAGTCATTAACTAATGATCTAAAGGATATTGCACCTTCAAATGAAAGAAAAGAAAAGCATGGATCGTAAAACCTCTTTATTCAAAAACTTAAGCTGATAGAGAAAGGTTCGACATCAGTATTGAAGACAAAGCTGAAGATATCTCTTTACATGGGGGAAAAAGATCTTCTCATGATCTGATCTCATCTGAGCTTTTCAAGATCTCTTGCCATGTGTATTTTAGTAGTAGTGTATGAGTGAGATTTAATTTTTTTTATTTTTTTATTTATTAACTAACAATCAATAAATGAGTTATATTGCTCAGAACATGATCAGATCAGGAAAGGATCCTAATCCTTACATGGGATGTGAACTTAGTTAGACAGTAATACATTATTGGATGACTAAAAAGTTTGCGCGTGCAGGTGTAAAATCCCGAAAAATTTCTTCGAAGCTTAATCAAATAGATAAGGGTTTATCACTAGACATAAACGCCGACTAATATGCTTAAAGGTAGAAGCCTTGCACATTTGAAAAGGAGTAAATATGTGGTTGGTAAAGGGTTTAAAAATAAGAACAAGCTGGTGCCTGGTAGTTGGATAAATCATGCAACTATGCAAGAATCGATTCCACTAAGCATAATGTGCAGGTAAGAAGCAGTTGATGAGTAATTATAATTGGCGATGAGTAATTATAATTGGCGTTTGTCTCGAGGAAGATCAATATTGTTACTGTTTTGACTTCCCATGTGATTCGCTTCTCTTCAGATTTTATTTATTTATTTTTTAAGTAAGTTAATATGGTAAAAATAAAAGAATCTGTGTTATGATATAGTTATGCAATACATATTTTTTGCATCTCTCAATTTCTTACGCGAAAGCAACGAACTAATTTGAATCGAATGTTGATTTTGATTTATCATGTATGTTTATAACAACGTACTAACAAATTTAATTATTTTTATATGATGATTAAATAACTAGCAGCTTTGTAAAAAGTTAGTATATTAGGGGTATTACCAAAAGTCTCTTCAAATAAGATTTTATTATTTATTTAAAGAGCCACGTCAATATTTAAGGTTTCTAAAGATATTCCAATTAAAATTCTTCAAATAAAAAATGATTATTTCTCTTCAAATTTAGAGAGAGTTGTTTTCTCCTTCTTTAAATTTTAGAGTAATTTTTAAAAACCTCCCCTGAGATTTAGTGTAATGACACTTAGATAGAAAGTATGACTGTAATTACATAGGCTTCCCCTGCCGTTTGTATTCCATTTGGTATCTCGTCAATGTATAAGGGTAATTTCATAAAAGATATTTTAAATTGAAAAAATCAAAAGCAATCTCATGACAGAGTTGACCACTGCAGCACTTCGTCATCCACTGATTTTAACAATGGCTTGGACATATCTTCTCTTTCATCTACCAAACCGAAGCCAATTAACAATCGCAAACATAGATTCTTCTCTTTATGCCTTTGACCTCGCCAGATGAAGCTCAGATCCGAAGAAGCCTCAGTTCGAAAGAAGAGTGATGAACGATAAAGTGACAACAACGGGAAAATGGTGTCGTCGAGTGACCATTGTCGGCGGTAGACGAGGAACACGGCAGTGATTAAACCTCTTAGTAGGTGAAAATTCCAAATAACCCAATGCATGTAAAATTTAGAGCCTTTTTGGTTGATTTGATGTTGTGTTTGAAAATGGATTTAATGTTTTGTTTGATTTGTTGAAGAAGCTACTGCATGTATTCCACTTTGATTCGTACTAGGTAAACAAGCCATTACATATTAGAAATTAGTTGTTTTCTGTGATTTCTATGTTAAACAAAAGTGGGTCTTAGCTTTGTAATTGCAAATACAATTCCAAACGCTTATAATAAAATAAAATGAAAAAAATTGAGATTTTTTTAAGTGAAATTAATTTTTGGGATCTTATTTGTGATTACAATTTAAGATTTAGGTGGGGTTTGATCGCAAATTTTGTATAAGCTTTCACCTTGTGTATCAACTTGTAACTTGATCAGTGTACATTAGTTGTGAATATCTAGATATTGTAACTCTTTATCCGTAACTCATGTTTAATCTAAATTTCATAAAGTTTGAGTCTTCTTTGTCATTTAAACCCAATCGATTATTGTTCTTTTCTAGTAATTGCTTAGCATTTCTTTCTATTATGAAAATGATTAAAAATGAAATACATGCTTCACTATGATATGTTTAATCAAAATAAATTTTGCGTAGAAACAACATTATGAAGCTCTTGATCATCGTCAAATGCAAATACTTATTTATGTGTTAATGCAGATTCAGCTCTGTTGTTTTGCCCATAATATAAGTTCAATTTCAATTGCTTATTTTATTTGAAAAAAATCCCACAACCGCAAGTCCTTTGGGTTTTGACGGTTCTTTGTTAACCTCACATATTTAATAAACAATAAGATTCATCTTCAGCATATTCAATTATTGGCAGGAATGATTAGAGAGGAAGAAGGTAGAATGTGCTTGAAAATGAAAAAATAAGATAGACCTTGCTTAACAATGAAACAGAAGAGAAAAGGACAATGATTGAAACTAGCTGGACAAGAATTTCTTAAGGAAAAGGAATTGGATGCAAAATATTGCGCAACTAGGAGCACTCCTAAGAATCGAAGAAGCTCTTTGATTGGTTCTGAAATTAAATTGTTTTTTTCACTTGGTATATTTTTGTGTTTGTAGCTTCAACTGATCTATATATTTTCTTCTTTAATGTTCTATTGTTTTTTAATCTCAATGGAACTATAAAAAATGTTAAGAATCGAGAGTTGTGTGATAGAAATACCGTTTTTATTTTTGAATCGCTTGAAGAAAATATGATTTTGTTAATTGAAGTTTAGAAATTGTTAAATTTTTTCACCAATTGTTTTTTAGGTAATGAATATGCAGTGTCAAATATTTAGTTGTCATAGTTATTTTTGTCATTTCATTTCTTTATTTTAATATATTAAAATCTATATTTTTTTTTTGTTAGTTAAAGGAAAATTGTTTGCATGTGTTTAGTTTTAGGGTTTAAATATATTTTTGTCCTTACAAATAATTTTGATAAAGATTAAAATTATAAAATAACTGAAGGAATTTAAAAATTTTAGAGGGATGCCAATAGTCCAACTTGTAAAATGACGAGTATATCACAAATTGCCGCGTCCAAAAAAGCTATGGTGCGGGTTGAAAGTCATAAGTTTGTATTTTATGACTTCTTCTTAGTAAAGGTTACGTCAAGGGTCAAGCTTTTAACATCCCACAAAAATCCTTATAACACTTCTTTTGACTTTAATTATTTTTTAAAATACCCCCAATTAGTTTATAAAATAAAAATTCATATATTAAAATTAACTACTTTAAATAAAACTTTACCCTAAAAGAAAATTTCTTTTAAGTTTTTATTTATAAAGCCAAACAAATTATAAAATCTAAATTGTTTTCTTTTTATTAGATAGTTTCTATCTTCATAACACTAAAATAAATAGTTTCTATCTTCAAAACACTAAAATTTTATTTTTTAAATAGTATTTTTTATTTAAAATATAAATATAAATTATATAATAGGATGGATGTAAAAAGTTTGTTAAAGGAATAATTTAATTAAATTTTTAATTGAATTTTTATTCAAATAAGAAATTAAATAATTATCTTTAGCTATTAACCGATTTTAATTAAAAAAAGGTTTCATAAAAAATTTTGAGGGGGTGTCAACAGGTCTATGCGTTCTTTTAATATTCGGCTAAAGCAGCTTGCCATGAATTTGGGTATATATTGTAACAGGAAGGGGTGGTCTTAGAATCCCTCGTGTTTTAACATTTAAAAACTTGTGAGCCTAACGGCATCGGCCTAGAAAGCGCAACGGACTGGGAAGTGGGCTGTGGCGGATATCTCACCATGCTATTGCGCCAAGACCCTTTCGGCTGTGCAGGCCTGAGCCGAATAATAACAATAAAAGCAGGGGATAAAAATAAATAATAATAGTAATATAATAATTTGGGGTGGAAGTGGAACTGCAAGTTCTGGTGGCGTGGCTCCGTCTGCGAAACGGGATTCTTCAACAAGTTCCAAAATTTAAATTCTCTTTCTCCGATTCAAGTGATCTCTTCAGCATCATCTCTCGCTTCTCCGGTAATTTTTTCTTTGCCCAAGATCAACTCTCCTTCTTAATCACCTGCTTTATTTCGTCAAATCTGATAATCGCATCGCTTAGTTTATCTGACAAGATTAGATTAGAAATGATTGACGATTAATTGCATTGAATTGAACTTATAAATAGGTGGAAGATGAAGAATAGTTATGTGGTGATTTGGTTGTTATTATTGGAAGCTCTTAGCGCAATCGCGTTTGCTTCTCCTTCTACGGTCCCCGCGTTTTTATGGTCTACTCATCACCAGGAGTACGAATTTTTCTTTTTTTCTCTTTTCTTATAAAATTTTATTATCTTCGTAATAATAATGCCAGTGATTGTGAATTAGTGAATGAGTAATTCAATGATTGAAATGACAGGATATCTTCAAATAATGCATTGAATTATCAGACACTATCTCCAAAGGATCTAGCCAAAGCTGTTCTCACTGAAGGCGGCTGGGCTGATTTATTGGTACTCCTCTTGATTTTTATTTTCATCCAATTATTTTAATTTGTTCGTTTCCTTGTTCTCTTCTTTTATTCTTTTTTCTTTCTGTTTCTTTAGTGCTCAGGGAGGCAGTCTCCGCAGTCTGTTGATGTGGCACTTGTGTTTGTTGGTAGAGAGGTAACCTTTTGCTTCCAACTTTTGTCACGTAATTGATGGTTGATGCTGAATTTCTTATTAATTTAGCATTTGTTATTTGTTAACTAAAGTAGCAATAGTAAATGATCCTGTGACAACCTCTTCTCAGGACAATCTTGTGCCTTTATCTTGAAATAATGTGATTTTGGCAATTCTCCATGGAACCAATACATTTAAGTTATTGAACCACTGTCATTGTAACGCACTGCAATTCTTGTGCTAGTGTTATATGTTTTGGATGCTGATGATGTTTCTTTTGAAATCTGTAGTTGCAATCTTCTCATATTTCTGGTAACAAACATGCTGACCTAGCTTTGGTAGACATGCTTAAGGTAACTAGAGGCAACCTGAATTTATTGTCTGTGGCGAGAACATCTTATTTGGGAATTAATGTCCAAGTTTCTGGTTTTTGGTAGCCTTAGTGTTCTGTGCTGTTTGACAGGTCTCGTTTACAAAATCAAATTTTTCCATGGCATTTCCATACATTGCTTCAGCTGGGGAGGAGACAATGGAGAGTTCATTGTTTTCCGAGTTTACAGAAGCTTGTGTGGATAATTTTAAAGTCACTAATGTTGTATTTTCAGAGTCTTGTACTGTTGAGGGTGAAAATTTTTTGAAGCTTGCAGATTTATCCTCGGTCCACGTAAGCTATCTTGGATATTGCAGTATGGAATTTGATAGGCTATTTGAGGATCTGATGCATTATTTCTCATTGTTATTAGACTTTTCATTAAATTTTCGTCTGAATAATGATCAGGATCATCTGCGTTTGAGAGCAGAAAAGAGTTTAAAGGGCCAGGCTGATTTGATTGTGTTCTGCTATGGAGACACTCAATCTTTAAAAGAACCTAACCAACCACGTCCTGAAAGTAAGTAATTACATAATTGCAGGAGGATGAAATATTTTACACCTTTTCATTGATGTCATATCGATTTGAGAAATATTTATTTTAATGCCCTGACATTCACACAAACATATACAATAAAGTTATAATTTAGCCTGGGGTAATCAAAGATCTTGGGTTTGCCCCTGGTTTATACATGCAGGTGAAGTCATCTCTGAGCTTATTGATTCTGTGGAGAAGTCTGGGGCAAAGTATACAGTTCTTTATGTTTCTGATCCTGTTAGGTCTGTTCAGTATCCTTCCCACCGGGAGCTAGAGCGGTTTCTTGCTGAAAGTGTTGTAGGGAACAAGTCAGCCAATAACACAGGGTGCAATGAAGTTTGTCAATTTAAGTCGTCTCTTTTGGAGGGAATCTTAGTTGTAAGTTTCTGGTTTTGTCCTTTCTATTATCTGCAATTTAAGAACTTGCAGTTCGATTTTTTATTTTTTATTTTTTTAACTGAGTAAATCTTTCCACTTACATTCTATTCGACCCATGCATGAGTGAGTTTCTGTTTTCTAAAAGTATATATGCATATCTTTTAATTTTATTAGTTGAACAGTCTGTAGGAGCCATCTCCTATGGAGTCTCTTGAGAGATCAGTTGTCTGCTTGGGAAAGGCTGGTCAGCGTCATCACAGTTTTGGTGTGAATATCTCTTATGTACTTTCTGTTGAAGTCTCTCAGGACCCAGGGATTGCTTTTAGTTCAAGCTATTTTCCTTCCAACCAAACCCTCCCCCAACATGCACTCACACTCTTTTTTCATATCAAAAACACACTGAACTTATTTTGTTTGATTTTTCTCAATGAATCCTTTCTTCATAGTAAAAGAATAATTGAATTTTCCTTATATATGGAGAGCATATAGCTTCTCTCCCAGTTCTGTATACCACATTAAGTGAAAAATGATGGTCTCAATGGTAATTGTATCAGATAAACCGTGACTAGTTTGTCCTTAAGAAGTTAGGACTTCATTTGAGGAATTCGATCTTAGGAAACTTGTGGCCTATTTTGTTAGTCCTTTGCAATTAGTTGAGGCTCTTTTACATTAGTAAATATGTGCATTTTTCAAGCCTTCCCAACGGAACTGGAGGAAGTAGGTATGCTTTTCATTGTATATCCTCTTAATGCGAGACTGCGTTTACTCAAGATTTTTCCTTTTTACTTTTGGGTTAAAAAATTTTTGGGTTGGTGCGGGAGAAAACACTGTAATATCAATTTGGTACTGTGATTGTTCCACTGATCATCCTGCAATTTTCTTTTCCCCCTTATCTTTTACAGTTTTACTTATTCACATCATTACAGTTATACGGTCCTCATGTTGCTGCTTCTTGCATGATTTTTCAGGGAATTGTTCTCCTTTTAATTTTAGTATCAGGCCTTTGCTGTATGATGGGCATTGACACACCAACGAGATTTGAGGCACCCCAAGAATCTTAAATTTGTTTGTGCAAGATATTAGCTTCATAAGTTGGGGAACCGGTTCTTTTGTTGTAGTGATTGGTGAAAAGTATTGGTTGCTGGTTATATATAGTCGCAGTGAGTAGATACATTATCTTGTAACATTTATTAAGTTTTTCAAGTCATATTCTACTTTGCTGTTAATAATGGAGATTTTTTTTTTCCAATCAAACATTGCCTATTCATTTGATTGTCTCCTTGGTGTCTTGCCCACTAGGGATCTGTTCTCTTACCTTTCTGCAGTTTGTAGCACAATGGCTTCAACTAGGCATGTTGATATGTACTTTTATTGCTATCAACTGGTTTGAGGCTGTTGTTTGAATTGCTCTTAAAACTACATATCTTGCCTCAGCAACCAGCAAAATGGATTTTTACTGGCCATTTGCTGTTGTGTAATTGATTTTGTTGTAAATTATGGACTGGTTATACTATTTTTGTTACAATGGGCTTGTTTTTAAGTTTTCCAATATCTGTTTACTGCGGTGACAGCAAATTTCCCAACAAACTACTGGCCTTGCTCTACTATTGGTTTCTGAAAAGAGCACATGTGGATGTCCAAAATGAGAGTTCCAAGAGGACAATTTGGTTCATACACCTTAAACACAATTATGTACGTTGTTCAATGTCAAAGGTGCATATTTGTCCCCACGTGTTTCCCAGAATTTCAAGTATATTTACCGTAAATTAATTAAATTTACAATCATCTGGAGCAATTCCCACCGTTCTTTATCGTTTTCTAGCCTTGGGACTAGTGACGATGGCTCTTCGAGTGCAATAAGTGGTGGGTTTCTACTTTCTACTTTTCCAGTAGTAGCTTTTGTACAAGATCTATAATCTGATGTTTCTTTCAGTAGCTTTCAAACTTTTGCTACCTTCTACAGTCATCTTACATCTGCTCTCACAGAGGCCTTGTGAGTAAGACCCACTTTTAGGATAAGAGGCAGGCAGGCAAGGCAACTTCATCTTCTTGATGAGATAAATAGTGTGGGATGGGTGCACCATATCAGTTGTTTACCCATCCAATGACATTTTGACATATACGCTTGTTTAGGAACAAGTATTTATTGAACGGTCCTATTGGGATCAGATCATTTCATTTTATGTAAGTGTTTCTCCTTCTTGCTTATGCAAATCTTACGCCCACTTTACCACGCATAAGGGCAAAGAATTCTACTTCTTTGGCTTTTCTCTGCTTACCTTTCCATTCATACAACGAAAAATAGATAGAGAGAGGTTCTGAAAATAAAAACCAAAGGAGACCGTTTTTCCTGCTACTGAAAACAGAACGTGGAGTAATGCTAACTACTAGTACCACCAATCTGTAATAGAAGTGAGTGTTTTTTCATTTTTCCTCTTTTAAGTCAAAGAAGCAACACACACGCACATACACACAGTCACTGCAGAGTCTTGATCTTTGAGTCACCTCACTTGCCTAGATCCTAATTTAATTCACAAATGCATGTTTTCCACGGTAGTGGCAATACTACAATTTGCATACCTCAATTCTCACTTCTTTTTCTTCAAAATACAAACATTAGATGCAGACCCTTTTTCTCTCTTGGTCAGAGTATCAGTGTATAGGAGATTCCCGTATTCTGATAGTATCTTTTTTTAATTTATCTCTGTGTGTGTGTGTGTGTGCACACACATTTCATGGCCTTTCGAGTTTCTGTGGAGATACTCCACATACTTAACAGTAATATGGTGCATGCACGTGAACGTTATTTCTGTCTGCCAACAATCACTAGCTATAGCTTATTGACAATTTTTTCATTGACGATCGATCACCGCTCAAAGTTGAGACAACCATCTATCTTTTTCATTTATTATTATTACTTTCTTTTTTCAAAAAAAAATTATTTTCCTTTGACAGTCTAGGAAATGCTGTACCCAGTCACAAACAACGCTTAGTTTTGTCATTAATTGAGAATCTAATCACTTTTGGAAATCTCCAAAATCAGGTGGTTTTGTTCATTATTATTCTTAATTTGTTAATCAAGATTTGAGCCTCACCTTATTCCACCATGTTCATCAAATCATTACTAACCAAAGCAAGGCTTAATTAGCAGCGGTGCCTAGATAGCTAGCTTGCTCATTCACGATCAGCATGATTGGTATGAGTAATTTGGAGAAGCCAGAGAGTTGAGAAACAAGAACCTTGTCATTTTTTTAATTTTTCCCAAAGCATGTACTGTTTTGGACCGTGAATAATGGGATCCTTTAGTTAGGATTAGGAGCTGTCGTCGTCACCTCGATTCAAGATAATGTAACATCATCAACTTGTTGTGGTCAAGCAATCAATAGAATATATTAACTTATTTCATTTCCTTTTTCATTCCATAAATAAATACACTCATGGACCTCTCCTTTTTTCACTATTCAACTGCCACTTCTGTTCCTCTCTTAGCAGTTAACTTCCCTTGGCTTTTCAAGAATAGGGATTTAGCTTATATACGTGCCCGTGGAGCTAGCTAGGAAACTAATGGGATTGGCTTATAATAAATGCACCTATGGCCTTGCGTGCAGGCGCAGATATAGTAGCGTGCAGCCAAGGATGACTTGCCGGCAGAATGCTATGTTTCCAGCTCTCTTTGGATATCTTCAGAAACATATATGTTGTAATGAATGAATTGGTGCAAGTTGGCAAGATGTCCTTGGCTACATGTTTCTTTCTGCTCCGTATGCCAGGCTTTAATGGTGACATGAATCTATATATATCTACCTTGATTATTTATTCCATCCATGAGGAAATTTCTTCAACGAGGTATGCTTTCTTTACTCTTGCATTCATCAGATTTGAAACATTAATGACTCATTTATATGTTGCTTCTTGTAGCTAGATGTAAGAAAATTCGCATAATGCTTCTGTCTGCTTAGTTTGCTGTATTAATCATATATAATATATGCACATTGATTTAATTTGTTCGGTTATACTATACGATTGTACAGATTTTTCAACTATGATTTCTATGGTAATGCAATCTGCTGCGAACTGTGAAGTCATTCTCATAAACTGATGGATAACGTTTACCCCCATCTCCCCATCAAATGAGTTTGTAAATTATTTTATATAGCCAAGATTTTTCATTTTCAGGCCTTCGTCTTGATTAGGTTTGTAGACGGAGACTACAAATTAATTTCAACCAATTTTCTTTTCAAGAGAGGTATGTGCAACATCACACAGGTGAAGGTGATTTCCTCATATTAATTATTAAGTCAAATAGAGAGTTTTTTTTAGGAGAGTTTAAATTTATTTTTGTCGACCATCGACCTTAAATCACTTCCTCCTACTCTTTCAAAAGGTGGTATACCTCCAACTCCATCGAAAGATAATGTTGGTGCTACTGGAGCATACTTCTCTTTCCATTCGTTCCTTGCCACCTCTATACTTCAACCAGTTATGGTAATATTTATATGCCCGTGACAAAGCAATGAATTAATTGATAAAGAACAATGCTCCAGTAGCAACAACAATATTAATTCTGTCACTTCCTTTTAATCAATTGAAAGATGTCAAATTCCATTGATTTTGGGGAACTTTTTCTTCTACCTTTGGCGAAATTTTTTTAAACCGTCAATAAAATGAAAAATCATCTAAAGAATCCATAATTACGGTTGAAAATCTCATTTTTTTAATCTATTTTTGTTTTGGGATTCTGTCTCTCCAGAACCTTGCTCTCTCTCTATGTGAACTAATTTTCTTTGGTGCATTGTGTTTGGCGAGTAAAACGTTACGACCAAGCAGCCACAAGCAGGAGCAGTCTGCTTATTGTCGAGGAACCGTCTGGTACAGCTATTCAGGGGAGACACGAGGAGAGATTCTGGTCGAGTTGGGTCAAGGACTTAGTCAATGAAAGTTATCAGCATGTAAGCTTCTTTCCAAGAATTCAGGCATAAAATCCACTCAACAACGCTTGCGATGCTCACATACCCATGATGGAACAATTGATTCAGTAACGAACCTGGGATAATGGAGACCAAATGTTCAGGTGGGTTATAAAAGGACCACCCGAAGAAGGTAAAGGGGTTTGACAGTCAGACATCGAACCTATCTACATCTCTTTCCCTTCAGTTTCCGTTTTCTCTCTTTTTTATCTTTCTTGGAATTTTAAAAGCAAATCTTTCTGTACTTAAAAAATAAAATTATAATTAAGCCATAAGACTGGTGGCACCATTTTTCCTAAGTAATTTTAAATTAATAACTTAAGTGTAGGAGGATTTACATCGAAAAAACCTCTAAGACTAATTGTGTGTGCAAGAGTTTGTTGAGGAGAAGCTTAGGGCCCTAAGGTCTTGCTCATTAGGAAAGGAAACAGCTTGAAATCATCCCCTACCAACTACAAATTTAAGTATTGAGGTGGAATCCTAGTCGCAGAGTCCGACCAAAATCCTGCGTCAACACATTGGAGATTTTCCACAAGTAAAATTTCATATTTCGATTTCTTTATGTGGAGATTTCCAAGAACTAAAATCTCAAATTTTCATTTCTTTATGTTCTTATAATTAAGCACTCTTTTCATCTAGAGAAATCTTGATAAGTATGCAAGTGTTTGAAGTCCCTTCAAATTATAGATTGGTTTTTGTCAGTTGATCAATGATAATTAATACATATGGTTTGATTTTTACAAGATTGTTGTTTTTCCCACATAGGTAAAGGAAGTTATGTTACGGTTTTGATCCTTAATTAATTAGATTTTCACCTTAATTTTGTTTGATGAGACATGAAATGTCATTTCAAACAGTGGGGGTATTATTGATGTTTATTTATTTGTTTTGTCTTTTGCTCTCTATCATCACTTAAATCTAAAAACTGCGTATGCTTGTCAGCTTAATTTCTCTATTGATGCCATGAAATTAACTCAACTGCAAACATATGGAAACATATCGACATAAATATCATTGTCCATTTTCTGCTGCAGGTAGTGCTCATATTCATTTTAATTTGTCTGTTCATTACCAGCTGGCATAATAGACCGAGCTACTAAATATCTTTCTTTATTTTGTCGTATAAATAAAAATTTGTTATGTGTCAAGCTTTTTCGAACCTGAGATGCATGAACTTAAGAGCACACTTTTCTTGATATTAACACACACACGCATTGGTTATATATATTTGAGCTAAACGTTGAGAAAATGCTCTCTTGATGGCTATATATAAAAGACACCAATAGAGTCCTTTTCTTGGTGTATTAATTGTATATTATTTTATTATTAGGGTAATTGGAATTGACGGGTTAAAGCCAATGGAGAAGTCTGATGATTCATATGCAAGCTACCTAGGTTTGGGCAAGAACATGGTCAATTTCATCAAATGATCATGCTTGAGCACTGGTACGTGGTTGCCGTGTCACAGACAGCTAATAACTATTTATGAAAATTATACCAGCAGGTAGAATTATTGAACGGCAAAGAGCTGGAGCCTGCATGTTTATTTTGGAAGCATGTAGTGTATGGTTGTTGATCAATGTAAAGTAATTAATTGATGTACATGTATGCTTTGTCAGCAATCAAGCGTCTGATTGTTTATGACCATTGTGTTACTTTATAATTTGTAGCAATTAATTAATTAATTAAGACATACATACATGCATATAAATAGAATATTTAGATGCGGTTAAACTTTTTTTTTTTTTTTAAAGTGCGGACACACTGTTAAACTATGAAATTTAAATAATTTTTTTTACGGACTCTATTAAACTGTACGTTCTAACCGTGTGTTCATATTTAAAAAAAAATTCCTACACTAGAGAATAAGTCTTTCTTCAATGTGAATACTTGCATATTTTAAAATGCTGCTGTCAAATGCTTTTACACTGATATTTGATAAATATTTGATAACAACTTAAAATGCCAAATCTGCATTTCAAAAATAGAGGCACCCCCGTTTCTAATGAAAATGCTAAAAGTTAGATACTTCAAAACTCAGGCAACTTCTCATATAAGACCAGTATCAAAAATTTTTTCCAACCTTTTTAATTCCAGCGTCAATACCTTCTTGAGAGGTTGTGTGATATCTATTGAGATTCAAACTCGAGCAAAGGATCCAATGCACTCTCCTGACTCGTTCGCTTTTACTTCCTCTACCTTTCCAATTTTCTCATCCATTTCTTGAATCCCATATTTCTTCTTACATATTAGTGAGGCATTATTTAACAAGACGAAGATGTGTACTGAAAAGGCTGTTTTTTGATACCCTTCACACCGTTTGGTTCTCTAAGCACCATAAGTGCTTTATCGAAATGCTAAAGCCCCCTATACAAAACCTTTTTCTTTTCTGTTTTCAGAAAGAAACTTAAAAACAAAAAGACTGCCTCTCAAATTTTCAACTTTGATTTCTCGCACCGACTTCCATACTTGTTATGTTGTTGTTCTTAACCCTTTGCGTTAACTTTTCTAGTAAGCAAAATTATCACACTAAGGCAATAAGCTGCAAGTTTTGTCCCTTTTTTCTTCATATTTCCAATAAAGCTAATCTTATCTGCTTCTTCCTGTTTTAGAGTTATAGCCTTACACTTGCATATTAACTCTTCAGTATCTATCCTCAAGCCTTTAGACTTTCCTCAGCTTGAAATTAATTTGCATATCAACAACCACCTGTCACTGATCTGACCTTTCCCTTGAGATTGAATTAGTCCCAACTAATTGAGACCTTTGATCATAGATCCCACTATATTTTAATAAGCTAGAGAATAAAACAGAAAAAATGTAATAGAACTCAAGACACTCAACATGTGATCGATAAAGTGGACTATAAATATCCCTTTTTGGCATCCATTCCAAAGTTCCCTTTTTTAGAGAGAAAAAAGAATCCAAAGAGAATGAGGTGCTCTGGCACTTTAACAAGTACGGGATTTATTTTGTTAAAAGGGGGTACCAATTGGCTTTCAAGCTCAAGTTCCCTGATAGTCCCGGTTGTTGTTCTTCTAACCCTCAGGGCTAGCAAACAATCTGAAAAATGAATATTCTTACAAAGGTTAAATTTTTCTTATGGAGAGCATCAACAAATTTGCTCCCAACTGTTGAAAACCCGTGGAAAAGAAAAGTTGTGCGGGAGCCTGTTTGTCATACTTGTACGAAGGATTTGAAAACTATTTCCCATGCTCTTTTGGACTGCAAATTTGCTAGGAAATATGGAGACAGACCCATCTTGCTGTAAAAATGCAAAATGATGTTAGGCAAGATATGTTGAGCATGCTGCAATGCTTGATAAAAAAGCTAACTATCAAGGAGATTGAACTGGTAACTTTTGTGTGGTGGATGGTGTGGAATGCGAGAAAAAAAAAAAAGTTTTTAGAACACTGGGAACCTCCACCTCAAGGCTAGTACAAGATCAATGTGGATGCTACTATCTAAAAAAATCAGCAAATTGCAGGCGTTGTTGTTGTTACTAAAGATACATCTAAGAAAGTTGTAGCAGCCGCTGTCAAGAGCATAAATTTTCATGGTGATGTTCTTTTTGCAAAAGCTGAGGCAGCGGAGTGGGGTTTACATGAAGCCAAAACTGCTCAACTATCATATTTGAGCATTGAATTAGATTGTGTAGAGGTTGTTGAGCTAGTTAATAATAAAAAATGTAGTAGGACTGAGATGTTTTGGCTTAATTAAGACATTTACAGCAGGGCCGGCTCAACTATTTTTGGGATCTTAGGCAAATGGTTTTAATTAGTTTTCTTAAAATTTAGGACAAAAAGTATATATATTAGCTATATATTATTTATTGAAAATAAATTCTTTACATATTCTAAAATGTAACATTATTAAATAAAATTCTATTCTATTATTGCTAATACATTAAATTATAATTCAATTATAACATTTTCACTTATCGTTTTTTAACTCAAATTACATCTTTTTTACTACTCCATTTCTAGATTAAACTAATTTTTCTATTCTTCTATTTTCTAAAATTTTTCGATATAGTTTTATTTCAAAATAGATAAAACAAGCACACAAAAAAATAGTAGATGAATAAAAGAATATATTAAAAAGAAATAAGAACAAATAAATAACACAACTAATTACGAGAATAATAAAAAGATAAAATCTGAAATTTGAGATGAAATCATAAATTAACTTTATCTTTATATTTTGTTTGAGAATTTGAGTAATGGCCAACAGCCATAGGAAATAGAGAAAACTATTAGATTTTTTTTCTTTTTCTTCTTGAGTGGAAAGTAGAGGAAGCATGATTTTTTTCCCTCTCTCTCTTTCTTTCTCTCAAACATCAAGAACATATTGTGTCTTGATTGTTGGAGGAAAAATTGAATGGATAAGTAATAAGATGTGGGCCTTTTATAGAGGTTTAAAATAAATATAAAACTTTTTAATTATAACATATTAATTCTAATAATGAAATAGAGAATTTTTAGGATTGAAACTATTAATTTATTGGTATTGTAGGAATTAAAACTACTAAGTGCTACATTAAATAAACTTTATAGGAATTTGATAGTCTATTTAGGAAAAAATAATTACATAATAATAATAAATTAAATGCATAATATGACTTTTAAATTCAGTTTCCCCTTTTATATACAAAATAATCATTTCATAAGATCTTCATATAAAGTGGGGTTTTGGGCAATCGCCTAAGTTACCTAGAGATCGAGCCACTACTGATTTACACTAATAGCAGACAAGATTTCCAAATAGTTAGATGTCGGCGTGTTCCCAAATAGTTAGATGTCGGTGTGTTCATAGATCTTATAATGATATTACTCATAATTTAGTTGAGAGAGCTACAAGAACTGGTGAAACTATTGATTGGCTGGAAGGCTTTCTAGCTGATGTACTACCTGTAATTTCGTTTAATGATAGAATGTCTTTCTTTCCTTGAAACAAAAAAAAAAAAAAAAATACAAAGACGCTTCATTCGCAAAGTATTCATGATCAATCGCATAAATTCTCATAAATATAAATATAAATATAAATATTTGGTCCATGATTCATTATACTATTAAATTATATGAACTTAATAGCTTTCACAGATTTTAACAAAGTTTAAAATTTTGAATTAGAATATTTATGTATACTTAATAGTGAGCCCTAAAAAATTACATGTTTAACTCAAACTGTTTGCATTAAATTAGTTCATTGTTTTAAAAAAAAATTCTAAAAAGCTCAAATAATATTATTTATGAGGGGAAAAAAAGACAAACCAAAAAATTCAAGAGTTAAAAGAAAACAAAGAGAAGAGAAGGGGGTGGGAGCGCATGTGAAAGAAGAGAGAAAATATAAAAGGGAGACAGATTTAGAGTGGGGTCTGTTGGAGAAAAATCAGTTTTTTTAAAAAAAAATTTTGGGACCGATCTCATAAAATATATAAGAATTCGTAATCTAGAAATCGTACCTTAATAATCCGAGAAGATGAACAATAAAATTATTTTGGGTCCCAGATCACGATCCGTCACCACCACGCTCGTTAAATCACGATCCGTCACCACCGCGCTAGTTAGATCACGATCTGTCACCACCGCACTGGTTAGATCACGAACCGTCACCAAACGATCTTCCGGGTTATGACTCAGGATTGATCTGCACTTGATGTGTGGGTGCCTTTATCACCACTATAAGCAACTAGCAGGAGAAAATTTTTCTCTCAAAATTAGAGAAAAAAATCCATTTTCTTTGATTTGCATAAAGTGGCTCTCGCTTTGTTTGGGAGAAAATAAGCCTTTTTACATTTCCCTTTAGTGAAACTCTAGGCTCCAAAATAAAAATCACGTTACTTGCTTTTTTTCATAAGGGGCCCACCTTGTAAAATAACATAAGGCCCCTTATACATAAACATATTAATGAAGCCTCCCACTAAATAATATAATTATGTTTTTTTACCCAAATAGCTAGTTATCTTACTTATTAATTCAGTAGTGGTGCAGTCAATTAAATGAGCTAACTCAGAGATTATTTGGGAACATACTATAGTGGCTACAACAATTAAGCCTGTAATTAAACAAACCTAATCATTTAATTCCAACTCTACTCTACTATAAAATTGGAACTGACTCCATAATTGTATGTTCGAATAATAATTCGACTCAAGTCACATTGATTTCTTTACTGCTCAATCCTTTGTACCACATCGTTAATTAAATCGATATTTCAACTGTCCAATCGATTTAATCACATCTTGTTCCTTGATACTTACTAGTTTTCTCTAATGATCATTTTCAACATACTAAATATGTTGACACACTCTGGCCAGATAATTCTATGATCAAGTGCCGAAAACCCATCAAGAGATGTGTCGTACAAATTCTATATTGTTGATCTATAACTTCAATACTCATAATTGCTCTCACCAAAATACTAGGTAATCTTGACCACAAGAGTGTTTTGTGCCCATTGGTAACTCAAATGGAATAACAATTACAATCATGAAATCATAATTAACTTAAGATTAAGATTACAGTAAAATTAATGCCTATGAGATTTAATGAGTCTGACAGTCAATTCAAGGTTAATTAAATCTCATATGTGATCCAACTCAATGTAGTCGAACTACATCAGTAAATTCATACATGATTAAGACAAATCATTCAATGAATTTATTACAGTCTAAACCTAAATAAAGTGCCTAACTTTATTTATCAACTGCGAACTTAATTTATTTAATCATAAGATAACTTGTATTTATGTTTTCTGTGAATCCACATGGTGATCACATAAATACATATAAAATGATTACATGGATTTTACTCAAAAAATTATGCAATTAAGATATTTGAATGGATAAAAGTTACTGTGAAATGATTAAGATATTTACTCAAAAAATTATGCAAAGCTACATCGCAAAATGATTACATGGATTTCAGGTTAAAGATAAAAGTTATTATCCAGCGAGGAGGTTCATTGTTGATTTGGTCTCCTGTGGTCTTTAATTATCCACTATTTGTGCTCATGTTATGGCTGCAATTAGTCATGCAAGACACACGACAGAAGAGTACTTACCAAAATACTTCACCAAACAAGCATATTTGAACACTTACGCAGTGATGTTTAAGCCAATTTCTGATAAGGTTACTTGGGACCCATGTGATAGACCAAAGCTTTCTCCTCCTGAGATTACTAAAAAGATTGGAAGACCGAAGAAGTCAAGGAAGAGGGCAGAGCATGAAAAAATAGATCATTTTATGTCTGCTGCTCCTTTTGTGGTGGGATGAACCACAATGTTAGAAAGTGCGCATTGAGGCCATCAATAGCAAGACAAATAAGAGCTCATAATCAGGTATTAATCTATTACTTTTTTTATTATTTTTGTGTATACTGAGCTTAATTCTTTATTAATTTTTGTTGTATATGTAATTTTAAATAGGGTCTCGATAGAAAGTTCTAATACAGCAACTACTTCGAAGAGAAGAAAAATAATGGTAAATGTTGCTTTGAATTTGAAATTCACTTAGTTTGTTGGAGTTCTTTTATAAATTTTTTATATTCATATATTTCAATTGTAAATAGGCTGTAAGTTGTCCAGATGAGAGGTTTGCTAATAAAATTTTTGAATACTTTATAATAGAGGGCTTATATATATATATATTTTGTGCAGCCGATATGAATCGACAATCTTCTCCAAATCCAACTCAAGGCTCACAAGCTTGACAGATCATAGGCAGTTAGCGATTGTTATCGCTAGGATATTGTATAAAATGCAAACTGTCATTACTACATTAGCTCGTGGTGTTTTTTGAACTCAGAAACTATTATTATTGCGATAGGCTGCTGTGGTTTTTTTTTTTTTAACTCAGAAACTATTATTAGTGCAGTAGGGTGTTGTGGTATTTTTTGAACTCAGAAATTATTATTAGTGCTATAGGCTGCTGTGGTGTTTTTTGAACTCAGAAACTATTATTATTAGTGTAGTGAGCTCGTGGTGTTTTTCCCAAAGACACTATTATTAGTACATTATACTGTTGTGGTGTTTCTTGAATTCACAAACTGACAGTATTGCAAATAAGCATTTCAAGCACAAACTCTGATTTTTTACCAATGATAATGGAAGTACTTTAGATTACTTTAGGCTTTGCTTACATATTAAACTACTTCTATTACATTACTTTCTCATAAATAAGCCTATCAAGAGGCCACAAATAAAAACTATGACCAATTTTAGTTTCGCTTCAATGCATCGTAGCCTTTCATTCATCTTCAGTACATCTTCATTTACGTTCGAGCCATAATTAGATGTGCTGTTACGCATATCTAAATCTTCTTTCGCCCTTGCCAAAATTACACTTTTTATACTGCATATCCAAAATAGTTTGTTAGGATTTTCCGATGTAATAGATACTGTGCACATGCTTGCACTCCTGCAATATTTAGGGTAGAGTTATACGCAGTTTCCTAGCTCGACCCACGAACTAATGCTTGTGTGGCTGGAGGCCATTATTATATTTGAATTTACGTATGAAGGGTGAAAATTATTTGGTTTTGACTGAAGATAGGAAAGAGATGGATAAGAGGTTTTCAATGAATTTAAGTATTTGCTGTGCCTTATTCTTGTTGTTTTTGTATGATAAAAGTGTTTAAATTTCAGTACTTTTGGTGTGAGGTTTCTGGTGTTTGGTCTGAGGTTGCAGGTGTTTACTATAGGGTTGCTGGTATGTTTCAAAGTTGCAGGCGTTTAGTATCAGAACTGCTGTTGATATAGGGTTGTTAGGGTTGAAATGAAGTCACTGGAGTGTTTGAAATGAAATAGGGTTGTTAGTGTTTAAGTGAGGTTGCTGGTGTGTGTTTGAAATGAAATAAGGTTGCTGCTGTTGAGATGGGTTTGCTAGTATTCAAGTGAGGCTGTTGGGGTGTTTCAAATAGGTTTGCTAGTGTGTTTAAGGTTGTTGTGTTGATTATAACCATGAGCCTGCTGGTGTTGATGAAATGGCTTGCTAATATGTTTGTAAGCCTGTAAATTCCAGCTTTTATAAGCTAAAAAATAGCCGTTTTCTTTTCTAACGGCTATTTCGTTGAGCAGTAGCTGTGCTTTTGGCTTTTGTTGTTTCGTTTTTTTTAGGGTAAAATTGTCTTTTTTGTTTCTGGGGGTAGAATCGACTTTTAACATAATTTCCGTTAAGAACTAACGTTTTCTTAACAGATTGGTAGTAAAATGATAACCGCGAAAAACTTTGGTAGTAAAAAGTAGTTTTCGGCAAACCACGGTACTGACTTGATATGTCAGAAAATCTTTAGTAGTAAAATGATAATATCCCTTGAATAAAATACCTCATTTATTTTATTAATCAGAAAATTTTTTTATTACAATTAAATAAAACACATATGCTTTAAAGAGCATATTTTCCTAATAGGGTCTATATAAAGAGAATATTAAGAAATCTCGAATATATGATTTCAGTAAATCTCATCCATTAATTTAATTCAAAACCAATGAAAATTCATAAGTGTAAAATACAGAGTATTTTTTAGGGGTATATATATATATAGAGAGAGAGAGAGAGAAAGAGAAATGTTCCAATCTAAAATTTTAAAGTGCAAAAACATTTGAAAAAACGAAATAAACTGTGCGGTTTAAACGCTTCAAGTTGTAAGTTTTTAAAACCATGTGGTTTTATAGTATCAAAGCCCCACTTCCTTCTTTGCCAACAAATGCATATAAACTCGATTAAGAAACCCTAAATAATTTAGGCTCAAATTATGCGCACATTTTAAACATGCATAAAGAAGAAATTTCTATCGCGCATGGAGAGATTAAATTTATTATATTATAAGTCGATGGAAATTGTACAAATGGAGACATTGAACGTGAGGAAAAGAAGAATTTCTAGCACACATAAATAAAATTAAATTTGTTACATTATAACACTATAAAAATTGTATAAATGCAGACATCTGATAATTCTAAAAATATAAACAGAAAACATCTCTAAAAGGGGAAGGGGGGGGGGGGGGGAGTACGCACTTAACGTTTTTTCTTTTTTTTTTTTCCCTCTATTTTGTACAGCGAATTGAAATTTGTAATATTATTTACCCAGTTGCCAAGAATTAGTCTACGTCTGGTATAGAAAATCGAGATGTTGTGGCATGAAAGTAGGACTCCTAAGAAAAATTATAATTTATGTTTTTATTATTTTTCAGGGTAATAAAAAGCGATGAGCCACCGCACTAATGGCTTTTGTCTTGAGTCCTGCCAACCAAAACTATCGCTATCACAAACATAAATATACCCACCGATATATCAAAAGACAAATATTGTGTATGATAAAAGTTTTTTGTCCATTTATAACAACTAATATCTATCGTCCTTTATTTTCCCCCATAAAAAAAATAAAAATCTATCGTCCTATATATGTTTTAGCAACCACGTTCCCCATTCGAGCCATTGATACCTTACAACTTTTATGAATTTCACATGCTTGGAAAAAAGAGCAAGCTTAGTAAATCGATAATCAATAATTTATCATTAATTTTTGTGCTTGACCATTTTTTTTTGGGGATTCTAAAAGTATTATCGAGCCATCAAATGAATGTTGTTAGAGGTTGGGCAACATGGTTCACAGGAAAATAAATTGAACGTTGTTTTCCAAATATTCATGGTACTACCTCGAAACAAATTAATGGAGCTGTGTTCACATGGTAAGAAAAACTAAATTAAATTAAATAATTGATATTTTAAATTCCTTGTTGTTTGAGTCATCGTCGAAAGATGGAATAGAGTTTTCTTTGGTCCATTTGATAGGTCTATGTTTGCTTAGTTTACACACATAAAATAATCTCGCACGAAATCTAAGATTAATTATTGGACCATCTAGATTTGGAGCTTGTGAACAGGTCGTGTTTGGTGAGCTGAAAACTAATGAAATGAATTTACTAAGAGAAGAAACAATTGACAGTGAAGAATTAATTAAGTTGAGCCTTTTACTCTAACCATGTCCATGAAAAAAAAAAAAAAATGATACTGGATATTGCTAGTGCATGGGGCCAAGTCTCGCTCATCATGCAAAAGAAATTAATGTTGGTCTTTTGTCAAGAAGCTAGATTCCAACAATAAATTATCTGTATAACATATGGAAGTAATGCTGTTTTACTTGATGCATTGACATGGAGTTGTTGTTGTTGTTTTTTTTTTTTTTTTTTTAAATTTAACTAAGTGTTTTTGATGATTTATTTCTTCTATTTGTTCTGCAACAGCAATAACATAAATTCTTTCTTCAGCATTAAAACAATTGTGAAATTTCGGATAACATTTCTTTTAATAATTGATTCTTCTTCTATTTTTTAGGTTGAATCATGATTTTACCATTATTGAAACAAGAATTCTTCGCCGCTGAAGGCTGTACCGATTTAAAGCTTTTAACTTACATAATTAAATTTGAAGCATCGTCTGGTCGTATCTTGCTCCAGGATTAATTAATATGCAGGAGCTTTGAAGCAATGATGCAGTAAGCCTTTGAACAAGAACAACATTAATGGTATTGATTCTTCACTCCGAAACTTTTCATTTTTAGATTTGCAGCAAAAGGGGCGCTGCATTTGTAATCATATGTTTGTTGCATAGATTCTCGTTGTTATTTTTTTGTCCACAGTCTATTCTTGGTTTTACTAAAAAGGATAAAAAAAAGAGTCTGATTTATCAGATTGAAGCTGTATGTTTGATCCCTTTTTTTTTTCCTTGTTTTTTGTTATTTGGGCCAAGAAACTTAGCTTATATTTCAACTGCTGAAGGTGACTGCTGAAGCGTGTATGCAAGTATACAGTCCAGCAGCTAATCATTCTGCCCGTATTTTTCAGTTTACTTATTGTGAAAAGTCTGATGCAGTTTAGTGACATGGATTAGAGACCAAAAATTTTGGGGACGAGATCACTGGTTGGAGATGAAGAATATGGACTCGAAGCAATCTGTTCATAAGCTTGGTGAAACGATTCATTCCCTCCTGGGATTAAAGGCACATTTAACGTCTTCCTGGGTCAAATCGGTTTGTGATATTGTAAAAAACCTACCATCCACTGATATAAAAGGAAAAAAATTGGAGACACAGTGTTCTGAAATCAAAGAAATTGATTCAGGACCGACCATTTCAGGAATAAAAGGTTGGGGCTTTGCATTAGGATGTGCATGTTGTTTTCATTGTTTTCATAAATCACTACCTCATTCTGATATAAACCCTTTGTTTGTATCACTTTTAACAGATGAACTTGCTACTTTATCTGCATGCATAAATCAACTGAACATACAGAGAAGGCAGATCCTAAATGAGTTTTTAGATTTAAAAGGTTAGTTATCTTAAACTTGGAAAAAATCGATCATCAATGCCCAGGAAAAAAATACCAAATTACATCACATTATGTTACAAAGAAACCTTTATCCCTCTGTCCAACAATCAAGATCATGCTGAAGCCGCCTTTGAACTCAGCAAAAGTCTGTTTGACTGTCAAGGTTGAGGATCATATGCAGGATGTTGTTTGATATCATTTACTAATTTGCTGCATCCAACCTGAAAAGTCATTGTAAATAAATCTAGTCATATGCTAATTGCATCGGCCATTGCAGGTAATATCCGTGTCTTTTGCCGTATAAGACCCATCAGGATGGGGGAGAATTTTGGACGCCTAAGACCTGTTATAGCTAGAGATTCAAGCAATGTTCTTTTGAAACTTGCTGATAATAAGAGTAAAAATTACAGTTTTGACAAGGTCTTCCATCCAGGTTCATCACAAGGTGCTTGAATTAGTACAACTTCTCTCTGTAATTTCATTTCTTTCATGTATAGCCCTGAAATAAAAAGCAGACGTATTATGAGCCACCAACTTGAATTATACGGTTATGAAATGAGTTTTATGGTTGTAATTTTTCAGATGAAGTCTTTTCAGAGGTTGAACCAGTCATCAAATCTGTCCTGGATGGCTACAATGCATGCATTTTTGCATATGGGCAGACAGGCACAGGAAAAAGTTTCACAATGGTAAGGACCTTACAATATGGGAACCGCATCAAGTAACATGAAAAGCTCTAGGTGTAATTAAGTGACGTACCAAATAATCAGCTGCTTAGCTAATCTATCTTTAATTAGCAAATTATCCAAATGAGTAATCACTTGTACTGCAAATAAGAACTAACTGGCCACACTATTTATAGTCATTTATAAACTAAGTGAATCAAATCCTATCTGGAGTGAATGCGTATATCTCTACCAAAACCAAGAGAATCAATATAACTTTTCTTAGTCTACCTCTCTCCACTGATAATTTATAGGAAGGTACTCCAGATTCCCCTGGCATAGTGCCCCGAGCAATTGAAGCAATATTTAAGCAAGCAATGGAAAGCAATCATGCATTTTGCATCAGTTTCAGTATGCTTGAAATTTATGTGGGAAGTTTGAAAGACCTGCTTGTTACTCAGCCAACAAAAGCAACTGATCCTTTGCCACCTTGGTAAGTCTGCTTTTTGTACAATGCTAGTTGTTTTCATTAAGATGTTCTTGTCAACTTCATGGTAAGTCTGCTTTTTGTACAATGCTAGTTGTTTTCATTAAGATGTTCTTGTCAACTTCAAGATTCTTAATTTTGTCACAGCATTATAAAGGTCAATGCTTAAGCCCTATCATTTTTTCTGTCAACTTCATGAAGAGTCTAATTTTGCCCTCTGTACTGGATGTTCACAGTAATTCAACTAACGTTCATCCACCATTTTACCAGAAAGATCAGTAGGAGTACATCTTTTCTCTGATTTCAACTTAAAAATATCCACTATTTTAAAAAATCTTGAAATGAGTTGGACTTTTGTTTTCCTATATGTAACAAGAATACCTTTCCAACTAACATAATCCACTGTATTTGCAGCCTTTCCATTCATACAGAAGCAAAGGGAGGGATTGAAATCGACAACCTAGTGACCATCCAAGTGAATGACTTCAACCAAGCTTTGAGGCTGTATAGATTAGGTTGCCGGTTCAGATCAACTGCCTTTACAAATTCAAACAGGACTTCTAGCAGATCTCACTGGTAATTACTTCTAAGAATTTTTCAAATCGTTTGTGGAATTAGGTCACCAGAGAGCTACGTGAAGCTTGAGACTCATTAGGAATCGTAAAACACTTCAATATCTGACTGCCAGTTTTGGAAACTGCTTTATATTGGCAATATTAAATGCAAGATTTTAGAAACTGCTCACTATTGGCAACATTATCTATTACGTTCTAAGTATGCCTCCCTTTTCAATACTTCTAACAGCATGATTCGCATATCAATAACCTGCTTTGATGCTCCTGAGAGGCGACGGGAAAAAAGCAAAATTTGGTTAGTTGACCTAGGGGGAAGTGAGCGTGTGCTGAAGACAAAAGCACGGGGGAGAAGGCTCGATGAAGGAAAAGCCATTAATTTGTCACTTTCTGCTCTTGGAGATGTCATTAACGCCCTTCAAAGGAGAAAGCGCCATGTACCTTACAGGTAAATAGGAAACTCAATTCAACACAGCCCATCCCAACAACATGAACTCAGCTGCATAGATCATTTTTGGAATTCAGTTGTATAAAGAGCCCAATCCTCCATTCAAGAATCTAATGAGCGGCATTAGATTTTTCATTGCAGCGCTAGTACTGATTAGTAATTTTTCTGCATAACAAACCACAAAAGACTCATCAAACTAAGCTAACCCTTTGTTTGTAACAAGGAATTAGAACTTAAGAATCTGAATTGAGTGAAGTTGGAGATTTCAGTCTCCAATACTTCCAGAAGAAGTAGACAATCTCTAAATTCATTAGATGGTCATAGACAGAAACCTAACTAACAATTTCTTACTTTTGACAGGAATAGCAAGTTGACGCAAGTTCTTAAAGATTCCCTAGGTAATTCTATTCTTTTTCTCCATGTTCTGTTATTTCTAAGATACAAGTCAAATAACACACAAAAAAAAAAAAAAATACTTGCCCTATTTTAGGTTGTACCAACCAAAACACAGAGTTCCAGAGGTCTATTTGTACCCATCAAGTGGTACCACTAATCAAATGCTTTTAAACCAAACTAAAATAAAATCATCTCCTCATGGTTTCTAAAGATTATGGAAGTCCCAGTGAATGTCTTTTCATAAGAGAGAAGACTTATGATCCAATTAATTATTCATATTATGTGGGTTATATCTTGCCATTTTTCTTTTCCAGGTGAGGACTCAAAGACACTGATGCTTGTCCATGTCAGCCCCAAGGAAGACGATTTGTGTGAGACAATATGTTCTCTAAATTTTGCAACGAGGGTAAAGAGCATTCACCTTGGGCATGAGGATTCAAATGTATGTAGATGCAATATTGTATCTTCATATAGCAATTTAAATATTTTAATTAGCTTGGTAGCGTGTCAATGAGATCTAAATTTATGAAATACAGAAAAAAGGCAGCTCTTTCCCAGTAAATTGGTCGAATCACATGGATATGCAGTGAACGATATCAAAATTTACTATAAGTCAAAAGAAAGCTGAAAGTGACTAAAGAAACTGCTTATCATGCACTTGCAATATAGACTATAACTTTTCATGCATAGAATGGTTATCAAGAAGTTGCCTAAGAATATCTCTAAATACAAAAACTTAGAAAAGAAAGAATCAACTATTTAGCTACAGCAAGCATTCTGCTACCAAAGGGGGGGAAAAAAAAATCATACAGAAAAGTGGCTAGTAATTCTTCTACATAAATGCTACCTTTTTTCTTTTTTTTGGGAAAGAAAATAAGATAACGCAATTGTTAGGTGCATTACCTGGTTTGTTGAACTGCCATCTCAGATAATCTCCTCAAACAATGCTTAAGGTTCCTCTGCTTCTGCTTCATTACAAACTGAACTTCTGCATTTCATAATTAAGATGAAATAATTAATATTCAGGAAGCAAGAGAGCAGAAAGAAGTTTCAATGAAGAACTTGCAGCAAAAGATGAAAAAGATTGAAGAAGAGCGCCTAAGAGTTAGAGGAGAAATTGAGAACTTAAGCGAGAAATTAGAAGCTCTGACAAGGCCTGCACATTCTTTTCAAGAGCAACTAGAAGTTTCTCATTCATCTGAAGAGCCACTATCTAACCTCAAATATAAGAAGAATAAGGTTGAAGATGTCAAAGTAGCTCCTTTGTCACAATTACCAAGATTTATGAGTCCAACTATTTGCAGCAGAAGAAAGTCTGGAATTCATCTTCAAAAAGACCAAGGCATTCGGAGAAGAAGGCCATCATCTAATCGTGCTGAGTCTGTGACGTTCCCAGTGAAAAACAAATCAGAATACAACTCAGAGCATGGTGTTTCAAGATCTAGCTGTTTGGTGGGTTTGAACGTGAAAAATAGTGCAGACTATGAAACAGAATACAGCCAAGAAACATTAGACTGTGATGTCAAAATTGAAACTTTTCTCGAGCAGGACAGATTACAGAGGACTTCAATCCGACAAGGAGCCCCCCCCAGTTACCTTGAGAAATGTGGAAGTCAAAAGACTGGAAAATTCAACACAAAAAAATTTTCAAAGGTTGATGACTGGCTTTTACGTAAAAATGAACCCACTATTGCTGGTTTTACTCACAGAAGTAAAGCAGTACTAACTATTCAATCCCAGGAAGAAACAGAGGGGAAGAGAACCAAGCACAGCAGAGGGATTACGTAATGGCCCAGTACCTGCATATGAGTTTACTGTGGAAAATACTGCCAGCCTTAATGAAATGAAGAAACAGCTTGATGTCAAAGGAGATGAACTGCCCATCCTAGAAGTAATTACCGAACGACCTCTACCAATGTTGAAGGATTTATTTGAAATGGACTCAAGATTGGATTCCATTTCTTCATCTCATATAACAGTAGGGCAAACAGTGATACAAATGCAAGATTTTAGGGATAGATTGTTGATAGATGATAATACATCTAGCACTCCTTCCCTACCTGATATTTGCTGCGGTACACTGAATCAATATAGAGATGATGATGATGAACTATATACAATGTCGATAATGCAGCCGGTCAAAGGTGAACTGTACTGCTCAGAGAGCATGCTAAGGAATGGTGGGTACACTTTTTCTCCGTCTGAATCAGATAATAGTACCATTGGATCAAAAGGAGATTCGGGTGTTTCTGTCTCAATATCGGATCTGGACTCACTCTGTGAACATGCGTCTACAGAAATAGGTGTAAACATTAATGAAGAGGAAGAACTGGATGCTTCTTTTGAACCCTTTCCAATGGAAACAAGATGCAGCCCCTTAACACTGAGATCCCAAAGAGCTCTATTTATGAATGAAGTAAATCAGAAGTATCCAAATATGCCATATATCCTATCACAAGGAAGTACACACAGCGAAGGTGAGAATGTGCATATTTAAATCAAATATTACTCTCTTATCTGGTCAAGTTCTTTGTTTCTCAAGTAGTTCTCATTCACAATATTACAACTTGTTTTTATTGCACATTGGGCAGGAACATGTTATGTCCTCAAAAAAAAGATCCAGATATTATTTGCCAGTGCTCTTCTAGGATTGGGACTCTATGACTTAGGATTTGACAGTGACTTCTTCCATGGTTTAATGCTTTGAAGTAGGTTTACTGAAGCAAAGAAAGAAGTTGAGCAATTTTGACTGCATAACGGTTGGGTTGAGTGTGAATTGAATGCTTACATATTCTCTGTTCACTAACCCTTCCCACCAATTTTTTAGGGAAAAAGCTTTAACTAAATAAAAAAATGCCAAATCTCTATATCTGTCTGATTAGACAGGAAAAAAATATTATTTTATTTAATCTGAAAGGCCTAGTGGCTCTGTGCCAATCCTGTAAACATGAGAATGATGAGGCTACAGAGATCTATCAGGCAGGCTGAACTGGCACTTCGAACTTGTATATATGCATCCATATATCTATTTTTCATAGTATGTATGTATGTAGTATCGCTTAGATTCTTCTATAGCACAGAACTTTGGAGACAATTTGTAAAAGGTCCATTCAATGAAATGGGCATCTTATGTTGATAATGTTTCAAATTTTGAGTCTAGCAGCATCATTCTGATAACTGTTCCTAAAGATTGGAAAGAGAGTGTCAACCACTCCGTTTGTGCAGTTTTTGTTTCTTATCTTTTTGATTTTCCTTTTATTTTGGAAACAACAAAAATACAAAAAAAAAAAAAAAAAAAACACATGCTTGACCAGCAATTGCTAAATGATTGCAATAGACAATGACCATAATAGGTTATGCACAGCTTAAAGACTCACTAATGAGCTAGCATTGCACCTAACGCAGCTTTGAAGATGATGAAGGACTTGAAAGGGCTTAGCAACTTACTGGAAAATATGTCTGGTAAGGAACAGAAAACAAACAATTAACTAGGATCCACAGAAAACTGATTGACGCAAGCATCTAGTACACTAACTGACAGACTAAACAAAAACAAGTACGTTAAGCAATCAGCATGAAGAGGAAAACAAACTGTTTGATAAACAAGTATCCTTAAATGTATAAAGATTATCATTATCAACACATGATATCAAATTAAAAGGTTCTCTTTATTTATAAATGGGTATCCTATGAATGAATTGAAAATTACAATTAAAATTGCATATTCATGTATGCTACATCTGAAAATTGAGGAAAGTAAAAGAGGCTAAAGATAATAAGGCTATTAGCAGTAATTAAAAGAGACATTTATCAAGAACAAACCTGGCTGTTTATGAGTTGTCACAAGTATTCTAATGCACAAAAAGCTTTGTCCAAGACCAAAATATCAAGTGATGCCAATACTTGATATCAGGATGAGAGAACGGATCCCATTCTTGGTTAGTTCTTTAATCATGTCTGCCAATGAATCTGGATCTGAAAGAAAGATACAAACTAAATCCAAGGTCATTAGGTAGGGTCTTTCAAAGTGATCAGGGAGTTATGATGTATTAAGTGGTTGCCCTGCCTTAAAGATTTGGAGCTGCTTGTATAAGTGGAACTAGAATTACATCCTGGCCACATCAGATTCAAGCACTCCAGAAAATTCATTTTGCAGATGCTCAGCAAACTTCATCTGTCCATTTATCTTGCATAGAATTTGGTAGAGTCTATCAAAATCAGGATGGGATGTGTCTCCTGCTACAAATTCGTGAACTCTTTTACTCACTTCAATGTAACTGCAACCTGGCATCTTTTTAACTCCCATGTCCCTCATTACTTTCCTTATCTTTCCAGATTCATTCCACCTCCCAAGAATAGCATATATATTACACAAAATTGCATAATTTCCACTATTATGGGGCTCCAACTTTATCAGATGTTGCAAAGCACACTCTCCTAGCTCCACATCACCATAAATATTAGAAGCAGCAAGAAGAGAGCCCCATATAGCTGTGTTTGCCTCAAATGGCATCCTTCTAAGTAGTTTCTGGGCTTCTTGGAGGTAACCAGCACGGCCAAGTAAATCTATCATGCAACCATAGTGCTCAATCTTTGGTTCAATCCCATACCTTGATTTCATGATGTTGAAATACTGGCGACCCAATTCAACCAAGCCAACATGGCAACAAGCAGAAAGGATAGCAATGAAAGTAATCTCATTTGGTTTAACTCTAGCCCTTTCCATGCGAGAGAACATGTCAAGAGCTTCTCTTCCTAGACCATGCAAAGCTAGGCCAGCAATCATTGTAGTCCATGTGATAACACTCTTATTCTTCATGTTCTCAAATACTTGTAAAGCCTTACCAATTTTTCCAGACTTAGCATACATGTCTATAAGTGCATTGTTAAGAGGAACAATTGTATTCAATCCATATTGTTCAATATAGTTATTAATCCACTCTCCCAACTCAACTGCACCCAATTGAGCACAAGCAGAGAGTGCAGCCAACATAGCAATTTCATCCGGTTTCACATTTTCAATCTCCATTCTTCTAAACAAAGTAATTGCCTCATTAGGTTGGTCCATCTGAGCATACCCTGCAATCAAAGTAGTCCAAGAAATCACGTTCTTTTCAGTCATGAGCTCGAATAGAGCCCGGGCGTTGTTCAGATCGCCAACCTTTGCATATCCTGCAACCATCGTGTTCCAAACTGCAACATTCCAGAGTCTAAGACTCAATTCATCAAACACTTTGCGAGCATCATAAATGCATTTACAGGAAGCATACATTTGTATAAGAGCCGCGACAACGTGAACATCAGAGTCTAACCCAGTTCCTACTGTTTGACAATGTATCTCTCTCCCCAATTCAATTGTTGATAACTTAACAACAGCCTTTAATACAAAAGGGAATGAGTAGTTGTCAGGACGCAAGGCGCTGGCTAGAATTTTGTTAAAAAGAATGACAGCATTTAAGGGATTGTCAGTTTGACAGAGAGCCTTGATGGTGGTGTTATAGAGATATACATCTGGTTTGGATTTGTGGGTGAAGATTGAATATGCATAATCAGAGAAGCCCAAAGAAGAGCAGGAGTCGATGAATCGGCTAAGCAGGTGATTATTTTGATCAAGGCCTCTGACGATCATAAACCCATGTACTGCAAACAAGTGTTTGATGTTTGCGCACTTGCACTGACTTAGCAAAGTGACAAGGTCTGCTGCACTTGTACAACAAATGAGACGTTTGTGTACGATCAGTAAAGAGGAAAGTGACATTGATTTGCCCAGAATTAGAGAGGATTTGTGTAAAGAAAACATCTTTAACGCTCTTCTTATGTTATTTTGTTATGCGCACAAAAAGTCCACTTTTCAATTTCTGGCCTCTATTATCTTAACTCTTGTTAATTGGGTGCGGGTGTGTGCGCGTACGTGTTTTGAGCTTAGAGCTTATTAGTTATGGAACGCAATGAGACGAAACAGTAGTCCTGATTTTGGGGGCACGTTCTACTAAAAGAGACTGTTAGGCCTGGGTTTTAGAAATGATTTTTCAAAAGCTAAAAAGTCAGGCGCAAAGCCCAAAGATGATTCCTCCAAGTTGAATTTCAAGAGATGGGTTGAGTTAGTTAGTTGATTAGATGTCATGCTCATACAAAAAGATTGGTCTTTTGAGTCAGTTTAAAGTGTTGTTAGTACCAAGTAATTGCTGTCAGTTAGAAGATGAAAAGGTTACAAATATTTTCAAGTCTTTTTATTGACTTGGGTCCTTTGTTTTCGAGGAATTTGGAACAACTAGTGGCACACTGGCACTCATTGCACCCAAAAAAAAAAAATAAAAAAAAAAAAATAAAAAAATGAGAGAAATTCATTTATTTATTTAAGCATGGAAATGAAAATGGGTACAGAAAGAAATGTTACCACTAGTAGTAGTGAGTCAATTCCCATTATCCCTATTACGCTCAACCACTTTCTTGACCTGACCACCGTGGCGGTACAATTACAATAGCACAATCACAAAGGTGAAAAAAAAATAAAAAAACACTTCAAATCGCCTCTCAGTCTCAGATCTAACCTACCCAGTTTTTTTTTTTTTTTTTTTTTTCAAAGTGAAGGAGACACCTTTTTAAGTTAATTGGAGCCATTTCATATTCTTTTTATATTAATAGGATGGAAGGGAATTCAGGCGGAGGAGCAGCAGGAGCAGGAGGAAGTGGTAGCGTTAGCGGTGGTGTTGCAGCAGGCGGCGGAGGGAATGACGTGGAACTTGTGTGCAAGACATTGCAGGTAGAGCATAAGCTATTTTACTTCGATCTCAAAGAGAACCCACGTGGGCGTTACTTGAAAATCTCTGAAAAGACTTCAGCAACTAGGTCCACTATCATTGTTCCTTTTTCCGGCATTTCTTGGTTCCTCGATCTCTTTAACTACTACGTCAATTCAGATGATCACGAACTCTTCAGCAAGGAATTGCAGCTCGACTCTAAGGTTACTAACTTTCCTTCTTCTCACTCTCAAATTTTTAATTTTTTGTTTTATTAACTCTCCTTTTTTTTTTTTCAACAGGTTTTTTACTTTGACATTGGCGAAAACAGAAGGGGTCGTTTCTTGAAGGTATGCTTGCTATCGGCTTTGCCCCCCACTTTAAAAAAGTGTTTAACGTTTTCTATTTTAACCATGTTTTAAGTGCTATATTGTTATGTTTCTTCATTGTTGTAAGAATTGCTTATATGACTATTCAAAGCATGAAGATATTTTCTCATGTTGACAGACTACCAGTTTGCTCTTTCTAATTTTTCAATTTCCATAATTTAGTTGTTATCTATATACATTTTACATTTAACATTTTACAAGAACGATAAGTTATCTGAACATTTTTATTGGTCTCTAGTAGATTTTTTAATTCTTTCTGCTTGTAAGTTCGTAATGCTGAAATGTGTACATAGAATATCTTAAGGGCTTGCATTGCCGACAATAGGCTATGCAACAATATATTATCCCTTTGTATCCATTTTTCTTCAATTACTTCCTCTCAAAATCAAAATCTCTTTCACTTAAATTTTCATGAACAGGGGAGAAAATATGTTCTTTGTAATTTTTCTTCTGGCTTTGAAATGCTACATTTCGCTATTGTTTTTAGATGTATTGCACTAGTTAGACACATAGTTTAGCTGCTTGGTGTGTGTTGTTGCTCACGCTACTCCAAATCAGCTTCCAAAGTCATTTATCTGTTTTAGTTGCAACATTCAAGTACGGTGATCTTTGTCTTTGTCTTGTTGCATTTGGAACTTTCTGCATTCGTGAATCTTCTCCGTGGAGCTTCATGCAAGCTTATGCAGTTTTTCAGTTTTTCTTTTCTAGAATTGTGTATCTTGAAGTAGTTTCTGCCTTCCATTTTAACTTGCGGGTTTGAAGCCTTTTCCCAATTATTTCATTATGCTTGCGTAACGTTATCTGTATTGATAAATAGTGAAATAATATCTTAATATAATTATCAAACATATGAACTGCCTTGAATTTAATGAAAATAAGTTTGTTGGGAGCTGTCAATCACAAAGCTAGTTTAACTTGGTTGTTGGAAAATAAACCTTGGGTGATGCACTTTCTTAGCTTTGCCTAGATGGTAAGAACTGTTATAAATGCAAGATTGGATTCCCTGGAAATTGGGTGTGCTGTGGAGATCATAAGAAGCTCCAAGGGTAAGCAAGATGATTTGCTGATGTGGTTAATGAACTTGATATGCATAAATGTTCCCCCACTGTATTTCTTCATCAAAATGTCTTGCTTCGTTAGACCTGTTCAGCTTGGAGGCAGAGCCTCAGAAGACTGAATTTATTAAGCTATCCAACCAATCAAGATCTCCAAAGCATGCTAAGTAACTGGTCCAATTGGTTTAAACATGGCACCCAAAATTCTCTTTCTTTAAATGTTTATAATCTTTAATTGTATCAATAGAAAACAAATATAATGTGTGGAAATTTCTGTTTAAAATGAATCTTGCAAATCTTCTTAATACTGCACATAGAAGCCTGGTTGTATCGGTTGCCTCATATTCTTGTAGAAATCTTAAGTGAGATCGTTATTATTGGATTTGGACTTGCTACTTTAGGAAATTATCTATGCTGAAAATTTTGCATGAAGTGTTTACAGTGGCAAGAAGGAATATGATACTTCAATTCTTTTTATAGTCTGAAAAAAGAAAAAACGGTTAAATTGTCGATAATCCGAAAAAAAAAGTTAAATTTTGGATTAAGTTATGTCAAACCTTTGATTACCTTTATATCATTGTACTAATTTGGTAGGAAAGCTTTTTTAAGCAGCTAATGATTGCTTAAAAGAAGGTTTGGAGGTTTCTCAGGTAGGATGCACTTATGTAACCATGTGAACGAACAGTGGTTCCAACTTGTACTGGTAAAACAAGTGAAGATAGTGAAGCTGCCAGGCACAATGCTAGGTCTCATGCAGTGTGTTAATCCATCTGGAAGGCAGTGTTTACTTTCTTGTTGTTAACTCATTGCTTAACTGAGAATGATTGAATAAGGTCCCGTTATGGTGACACTCTTTACCAGTCTTTGTACTGTGACTTGACATCCTCCAAAGACAAGATTTCAGAAGCTGCAAACCATGCATAGAGACCGATCTAATCTGTTTGTGGTTCAGTCATATTTGCAGTTGATAGTGATGGTGAAGCAAGCATTCAACCCTAGTCCAAGCCTGAACCATCAAGAGCCATTTACCATCCAAAATTTGAATCAATCTTAATTGCCATATGATATTAGCATGCGTTTTTTTATGGAGATTAAGATTTCTTGCAGATTTACGTAGTATGCTGTACTTGATAATCAAACAATTGGTAGTATTACTGATTGTATCTCCCTATTTCAACTAATTCTGAGGTTTAGTTATCCTTATTGTCAGCTTGTGCTATGACAGGATTCTGAACAGAATCCATTAGTCTACTTCTATCTGTTGATTGGAATAAGCCACCAAATATTTGTGAAGAAATATCAATTTTACCATCCTTTTGATTCAAACAAATCTTTCTTGAGCTCTGACTTATAGGTTGAGCTCTGACTTATAGGTTTGAGGACAAAATTCTTCTGAGATGGAAGTAACTGATGTAGCCAGTCAAGTCCCAAGTCATAAAGAACTATAAACAGAGGGGCTATTATGCTACTCCAAGATGAAAGGTTTTAGAGTTTCTAATTGATGGGGTTGTAGTTTGAAGTGCCTTGGAGTTCAATGCTACCTGCCTGTTCACTTCGCATCTGCTTTGTCTGAAAGCCTGGTTTTTTGCAATTCATTTTGTTATTTTCTATCTTAAAATCTCACCATTCTGTCTCCCAGCACCCTGAAAACTTCGAATCAATGAGATATTTCTCTTATTAATTCTTCTATATCTGGTAATTTTTTCCAATCGTTGTTTTTATTACATTTATTTTTCAAATCGTGAGTTTTCATTGTTTATACGTTTGGCAAAATGCAAGGAGGAAAAAAAAAAAACTGGCTGTATCCAGTTTGGATCAAACGGAGGGTTTATGGATATTTTCATTTTCACATGTGTGTATTTTGTGGTGGTAATTCCCATTTCTCTGACTAATTCTTTGGGTTCTGTTGGGATCTTGTTGTATATCAAGAAGATCTATCTGCTCAACCTCCAGTTTCTTTTTAGCGAACTCTTAGATTCTAGACACCTCCACACTTTAAACCCTAAACTCTCACCGGAGAGCTCCATGATTCCTTCCATCAACAAGGTTTAAACACCTTAAACTAAATTCACTCAAGTTTTATCATAACAAATGATGGTAAGAGATGTTTTTCCTTCACTATCTGTTCCTTTGGTTGGTTGTGAAGCTTTATTTTTCTAGTTTTTTCTATTCATGACTTATAAGTGTCATCTGATTAAGGCTGAAGGTTAGATTTGTCTTTGTTTTCATGATTTTATTGCATTAATAAATTTATTTCTACAGGTTTCTGAAGCATCCGTTAGTAGAAACCGCAGTACCATCATTGTTCCTGCTGGAAGTTCACGGGATGAAGGATGGGCAGCATTCAGGAACATATTGGCAGAGATTAACGAAGCATCACGACTTTTCATTTTGCCCAATCAGGTGTCCTTGTATTGCAAGCGTAAAATCCTTGCTTTCATGTTGTGCCGCTGAAAAAGATATATGTTGCTTTTATCATAGGTCTTACTTCTCCCTCTTTTCTTTTGTCCTCCACCTTGTTGTATGTGCACCAAAACAGCAAGGATCTGAGCAGTCAGAACATCTTGTTGGGCTTTCAGATGATGTAGGGGCTGGTTTCATATCTGGACATGGTAGCCAACCTGCCCCTGCTTCTGAACTGAATGTGGACAGATCAGTTGATTTGCCAGCACAAGATGAAATGGGTAACATGGGGGTTTCAAAGGTGATCAGAGCTGATCAGAAGAGATTCTTCTTTGATCTTGGGAGCAACAACAGAGGTCATTTCCTGAGGATATCTGAGGTGAGCCAATAGGTGACTTAATATTTGATTTAGTTAGTCTGTTTTGAGAGTTAAATTGGACATTAAAACAGTTTTTTCCTTGTAAATTAAAATTCTTGTAGTTATTTTTTCTGTAATGGTGTCAATACGTAGGTAGCGGGCTCTGATCGTTCCTCCATCATACTACCACTGTCTGGACTGAAGCAGTTTCATGAAATAGTGGGACACTTTGTGGAGATCACCAAAGATCGAATTGAAGGAATGACTGGTGCAAGTGTTCGGACAGTGGATCCCCCACAAAGATGAAGTTAGTTGATTCAGGTGTTTGGTGAAACGAATAATTGGCAATGCAAAGTTGTTACAGATTGGTGTTTGCTCAGGGCTGATGATTGTGTTAGTTGTGCTGTGCTATTTCCTTCTCCCTCCGTTCTCACATTCAAGTAAAATAATCCGATGTATCTGTTTGGTTAGCAGAGAAATTTCGGAAATATTTGCCAAGCATAATTTCGGATAGATAATAAGAAGAAAAAGAAAAGGCCAGATATTTGTAATTGTTAGTTTGATAGTGTGGCAGCGAAGTTACGGTTTTAATAACGCTCATCGAAATGTGTTTTGCTTAGTTTCAATGAAAATGGTTGTTAAAAGGTTCTTCATGTTTACCCCCCACCCCCACCCCAAACCACCCCGATTCATTTCTCCAACTGTGAGCATGGTATTGACCTTGATCAATTAGAAATTAGAAACCTCATCAATTACTCAAGTGTTAGGAAGTAGCTGTCCGATTGCCCTTGCAAAAATCATGCTCGGTGATTCTCAGTTGGCATTTCCTCATACAATTGAGCAATTGAAGTGTGATAATGAGGTTGGGGTCTATGCGACTCCTGGTGGAATTAGGGGGCCGACGAATATATATATATCGATGTCAAAGGCTCAAGGTTCCTTTCAATCGCAGTATTCGAAACTAAAGTTGAAAAGGAAAGGAGTAAAGTTGACAGAAATTTCTCACTCCCTCTCTTTCAAGTAGAATGGTCATTCACATTATTTGCATTATTTTGATATAAAATATGACAAACAGAAAGGGAAAGAGATATCATATTCATGCAAATATATGTGCACAGGTTGTTTTCAATTTCTATCTTGTTGAAAAAAGAGAGCCTTGATAACTTTTTGAGAAAAAATAAATAAATAAATAAAATAACAAGAGAAGGAAAAGATGAATGGAAGGATGGTGGATGTGGGGGTAAGTTCCGGATGGGTCACACACAGCAATGCCGATAGTAACAACTCAAAAGACTTGTCTCACTAACACTAGCCAGTACTCAGTAGTTGAATGATCATGATGAAGGTACGATATAAACGGTAAAATTAAAACTGGATTTTCAGTCATTTCACACATGCAGCTAGTGGGGTTCTGTGATCAGCATGGTCTCTGTGTTTGTGTTTGTGTGTGTGACAAGACTGTTAGTCCCGATTGAGTGATATCAATGCACAAAACTGAAAAAGCTTCCTCTCCTGCTACCACTTTTTCTTCTTGACTGAAAGATAGGTAGGGGTCCTCTCCTTTCTCTTACTGACGAATTCTTCATATCATATATATGCTTAAACACTACCTTTCTTAATTTCTCACCAAGCATATTTTTTATCAAGAAAGAAAAGGGCATAAGGCACACTCAATTACTCTGCTTGGCCATTCATGCAAGAACACGAAAACTGACTAGTACAAGTTGAAATTTAACTTCTACTTTGCTACACAGTAAGAGTGACCCTATAGTTAGCTAGCTAGATAGCTAGAGTTAGGTCATTGATTTGCAGAGAAGATTGTGGAAGGTGTCCCAGGCGCCCTGGTGGACCAGTGTGTGTGTACATGCTCTAATGTGATGCATGATGATGCTTAATCCCACTTACCTACATAGAATGTGACAACTCTTTACTTAAGAGGAAGGATCTTTGGACCACTAGTTCTCTTATTTAACCAAATCCATATCAAACGCAGAAAAGTATTTCTAACTACCTTTTCAATACGTTAAAAATAAAGAGCAGTTCACAGACATATTAGAGATATAGCTTATAGCTAGGAGGAGTATTTATCAATGTAATAGAGGAGCTAGCTATGATGTTTTAGAACGATCAGCATTATAATCCATGCTTGCTTGCTCAATATTGTTCAAATTCATAAAGATTGCTTGTAAGTGGAAATTTAGGTTATGTTCCAATAATATTAATTCTCGAAAACGAAGTTACAATTATTTTTTAGTGTTAGTCAATTGTTGCAATCCCCATTTCTTTTTATGTCTTAGTACTATCAAATGTAAGTCTTTATTTTATTGCCATTTTCTAATGCAATAATAATAATATGGCTGAAAGGATGACCATAAATACGAGTGGAAGAGGAAGCTTAGGATCTCATATGGGGTGTGACTAATTATTGACTGGTGACAGGCAGTAGGAAAAGGAAAGTTGGGTCCCCGTTACTGAAATTGCAGTGAGTTCCCAAGATGCTGTAACCTTCTAAACACCAAAGGAAAAGAAAATGCTATTAACATTCCAAATTCATATAACGAAGGTCTCCGGCCAGCTATCTCCCTCTCTCCAGCCACACATGTGCACGAAAGAGGGTGGAATAAACATGTGAGTTGCCTGATATGCTGCTTTAAGTTTACAATTATATTCTAATATGATCGCAAATAAAAACTTGTTCACACATATAATGGTGTGTGTGTGTACCACCAACGATTAATCATTCTTTTGGTACAATATTTAAATTCTATCATTCTTGCCAATTTGTAAATGGAAGCTCATGAGCTACCAGCACCAATCACTGGTTCAAGTTCGACTAATAACAGGGATACTTTTTCTGGGGTTGCACAATCCCGCTTAGTGCTCCCTTAGCTCTATTAAAAGCCCTGTTATGATTAAAAAAAAGGGATACTTTCAAATTTGTTAAGCTTAGTTAAGAAGTTCTTATTCTTAAATGGTAACTGCGGCGATATTTTATGTAAATGGCCATTATAGATAATTGGTTTGATTTTGAGCTGTGAATATCAATTACAATAAATGAATACTATTAATACAATTATTTAAAACTATTGTTGATACTGGACTCTTATAATTTCATAAACGAATATAGCAGAATTTCATCAAAATTGATATACATTGTATTATAGTGTTTATCAAAATTAATGTACTATTTTTTTCATTTAATAATTAATGTACATATACGGTTCTCACTCCATTTAAATAGATAAAATCCAACGATGTACATATATGTGAAGATATATGAAATTTGGATGTTATGATTGAAAATGATCAGGGTTTTAGAGTACCATACAGTATCAATGATAGAGGCTAAACAATTTCAAGTGTAACAAGAGGCAAAACACGGTAAAAAGCTTATGTTTGCCCTCTGTGGGTCATTCACCATCTTACTAGTTCGTCAATAATATATATTCCTAACAAATCCTTATTGTTCATTCCTGTGGGCAGACGATGATACCAGTCAAGCCGGCTCTCTTGCTTTTAACTCCTCGCAAGATGTATAAATATATATAGCTCCTCTTTGTCCCCGCTTTGAAATTAATCTATTTACATCATTCATTTCTATAATATAAATAATTAATCTTCTCCTTCAATATTTATACACATATAGAATATACATACATATAAAAAAAATTAATTAGATGGAATCATCGAGCTCATCAGCCGTGACGACAAGAAGCATATCATCAGCCTCCGGAGAGAATAATGATTACATGGTGATGAAGGAGTATTGGCAAACATCGCAGGCAGGAGGTCTCCACAAAGTGCTGTGTATGCAAGGCGGAGATGATGATAGTAGCTATGCTAAGAACTCACAAGCTTCCGCCTCCGCTATCACCTTATGCAAACCCTTGCTTTTAACAGCTATTCAATCAATGAAACTTTTCTTCAACGAGACTAATGAAAGTGATTCTGATACTGCTTATTATGATTCTATAAGAATAGCTGACTTGGGTTGTGCAACTGGGTACAACACCTTGGCCACCATTGACATGATTGTTGGAAGCTTGAGGAAGCGTTATCTCAATGAGTGTGGCTTCGACCCTGAATTCGAGGTCTTCTTTTCTGATCTCCCTTCCAATGATTTTAACTCTCTGTTCCGTTCGTTAACTGCCATGTTTGATTCTGTTTCTGATAACAATAACAAAACCCTAAACAAGTATTATGCTGCCGGTGTCCCCGGATCATTTTATCATCGTCTATTTCCAAAATCAAGGCTGCATATTGCTGTTAGCTTAAGTGCCTTGCACTGGCTCTCCCAGATACCGAAGGTTGTGTTAGATAAGACATCACCAGCATGGAACAAAGGGAGAGCTTGGATAGAGGGAGCCAATAAGGAAGTAGTGGAAGCATACGCAAAGCAATCAGAAAGGGACTTGCACGATTTCTTGGTGTGCAGGAAAGAAGAAATTGCTAAAGGAGGAATGTTGTTTATACTAATGGCGGGAAGACCGGAATCGCAGCCACCGGAGAATCAGCTGGGTGATGACGCAGACTCAAGAGCTAAGCATCCTTTCACCACTTCCATGGATCAAGCTTGGCAAGACTTATTAGATGAGGTACTCTGTACTGTACATGTCGTTGTCCATGAGCATACATAGTATATATATGTGTGTGTGTGTACACATACAAACATTTCTTTTACGTTAATAATTTGATGCTCCCTTTCCTAATAATAATAATAATAATAATTTAATGCTCCATCTCAATTACGATCTCCACCCACCATAATGTCATGCGTCAGGTACCTTCATCTTTGCATTTGCCGTCCTCACTTGTTCTTTTGAATATATAACATGCTCAGATATGTGCAATATTAGACGTGCATATGCTATAGACTATTAAAATATTAGACGTGCATGTAAAGCTCTCTAGTCTCTTTGCAGGTCATGTGTACAATGAAAGCTTCAAATTCAATATATATAATGACAATAAATCACATAGGCTATAGATGTGTAGTACGGGGCAAATTTGATTTTCTTAATAATTTGGTATCTTTTTAAGTGTTTTTATTATCTAACCTGCTTATTTAAAGTGTGTTTTTTTTTTTATTATCTAACATGCTTTTTTAAAGTGATTATTTTGATGATGTTCGAATATAAATATGGACCTCATAATCCCAATAAGAGCTAATGAAAAAAATTTATGAACTTGAGAAACAGATTTCATTGAGTGGGGAGAGCTGTTCGGTTTCACCATTGTATATGTGGCAGTTAATAATATACAATAATTCAAAATTGTTTATATATTTTACATTATCATTGTAGTTATGTAATAAGGACCTTGTTATTGAGAAAAATAACAATGATAAGGATCTTGATATAAAATATTGTTTTTTTTTAATTTTATTAACTGCATAATTGTTAATGTGAGAGCTTAGATCATGCAAGATGATGGTCCTTATCCATTTAAGTCTATCCTCAATAAGATTAATGATTACTTACTCGGCAAATATGCATAATCTTTTCATGGTTTACTCAAAACTTCCATTGATCTTCTCTAATTCTTGCCTAAAAAATATATCAAAGGGTTTGATAGATGAGGAGACAAGAGACATGTTCAACATCCCAGCATATATGAGAAGCAAGGAGGAGGTTAAAAATGTAATAAACAAATGTGGTGGATTCGAGATAAAAAGAATGGAGTACAAGAGAATTGTAGAACATTCAGAGGAGAAGCAACAAGAGTGGATTATGGATCCTGTTTCCTACGGTAGAGCCAAAGCCAACCTAGTCCGTGCTACTCTCAGGCCCATTGTTGAGGCCCACATTGGCTCCTATCTTTGTGATCAATTCTTCAACCACTTTCAGACTCGGGTTTCTTCTGATTTTAATCTTCTTCATAAAACTTGTTTTTATGGAGTTATTATCGTTTGTGCTATCCGGATTTAACATATATAGACAAAACTAAACAAACCCTTTCAGTTTCTTCTCATTTTGTCACCTAATGATAGGGAAAATCAAAGCAACAATCTTTTTGGGGAATGTTTGCAATCACTTGAAATATCTCTGTATTTTTATCAAAAGGTATGAAGTCTGTACTAGAAAAAAAAAAAATAATAACGCCAATTTTAGTTAATTCATCTTCTCAATATTTTCTATATGATCATCTTGTACGAATGTTTTCGATATGATAACATTATAATTACTATTATTTTCTTTTATTTTGTTTATGATGATTATCCCCAAGCGATCTTCTTGTACAAATTGCAAGATATGGAGATGGAAGAAATAATTTGTAGCAAACGATTCAAATGTTAAGTGGAGCTTGTGATTCAGATATCTAATGTATAAAATAATTATGCACATTGTTTTAGCTATTATAAATGTCGTTTAAAGCGCCAAATTGAATCATCAAGAAATATACCCCATATACTTCGAAATATTCATTGCAGCCATTCTGTATTTCTATTGAGTTGAACGGTTAAACACACTTGAATTTTGATGACAAACCTTTTTTAATCTCACTGGCTTTACAAGGTAAAAATTCATGCAGATAGAGGACAAGTTAAAACAGAGACATATTTAGCCCGTTTATTTAGGGGCTTAGCGGAATATTTGTGAAAATATGTATAAAAAAAAAGTAGAAATAAACATAAGATGTGTGGGAAGACATCCTTTCAAAATGACCCCTAAAAAAAGGAAAAGTTGGGGGGGGGGGGTTTCAAAATTTTGAATATGATATTTTTCATTGATATAGGGTAAATTTATGGCAACAATGGACTTCGTATTTTGTTTGTTTTTGTTTTTTTCTTTTTAAAATTTCAATAGGGACTTTAGTTCTTCACTAATTCTGTTATTGAGCTCAAGTATCCATGCCAATAATTCTTTAAGAGAAGATTCTAGCTTAAACATTAGCTTTGGTGACATTTTTATGTAATACTTTATAGGGAAATTATCATTTGTATACCCTTAATTTACTCCGTTATCAAAAATACTACAACACTTTGAGGGTGTATCAATGCAAGTTAATGAAAATGTATCGACCACCAAACCGTTTTCTTAAAATATGATAACGTCGGAGGGGTAATATAGTCTTTTATAGAAGTGATAATTTAAGGGTATACTTGATAATAAGAGAATTTAAGGGTATACAAGTGATAATTTTCAAGGGTAAAATCGTCAATTCAATTCCGTTAACTTTCAAACAAATATGATGGGATGGGGTCTATATGCTTAAAAGAAAGGAATAATTTTGGATTAGCCCTTATGAAATGATTTTCTTCCAAAATACTCATAATCTATTGCAAATTTTGACTTATTTTTTTTTATAAGAAGACAAAAAAGTTTTCATCAAATTGCCCCTATTTTTGCCTTGTCTTTTTTACAATAGCTAATCTTTTAAAGATTATCATTACACAAAAGGATAATAAGTTGAAATTAACCCTAAAACAAAATACTATTTGTTAATGAAAGAAATTATGTTCCAATTTTGTTTAAGAATGTTTAAAGCATATATTTTTCATTAAAACTATATTGTACTAAATGTTTTGGGTAATTAGTTTCCATATGTCTATAGAGTTTGGATTTTCTAGGTTGTCCTTACATTAGAAAACAAAAACATCATTATTGCTTTTACAATTGTTAAATATGGTTTTGCATGGGTAAAACACTACTACAAAATTGGTCAACAATGAGGGTTTTAAATGATATAAAATGATGATTTAAAAACCGTCATCTTAGGTAATAACATTAAAAGAGGTCAACTTTTTATTACGGTTCAGCAACTGTTATTAAATATATACTTATGATGATGATTATTTAATAGAACCATCATTATATGCCATATCTATATAAGCTTTAATGACAGATATTGACAAAAAAGGTCATTAAATATATAAATATAATAACGGTTATTTTATTAAACAACATTATTTTATCATATCTACTTAAGTTTTAATGACAGTTATTAGAAAAACTATCATTAAAAATTAACATTTTAAATAACCGTCATGAATTGCACTTTTCCATTTATTTCTAATGGTTGTTTTTAACAAAACCATCATCATAGGTTTCTTTCCAATGATGTTTTGTTAAAAACTATCGTTAAAAGTTTCTTTTTAATAACGGTTCTAACAAAACTATCATTAACTGCTGTTCTTTTAATAATTTTTATGACAATTTTTGTTAATATTATAAATAATAACGGTCATGTAACACTTCATCTAAATATTCATTTTAAGGATGTTTAAAATACCATGCTTTTTATAAATACAGATTAAAAAAAATTACACAACAAACAAAACTTTCTTACTAACAATAAGAGTCATACATAACTTATTAATTTAAAAACTTCACTATTACATAAAACTAGGATGCTTATTTCTTATTAAAACAAAGTTGAAATACTTAGTTGTGATTAAAACAAAACTGAGCCTATCATAAAATCCTAAGGTCTGTTATGCCCATATGCGCTTCGTCTTGGTAAGGACTTGGCGCCAGCTTGCTCTACTCATGGTTACTTGCAATGTAAGGACTTTATGAGCCAATGCCCAGTAAGTAACACTTGGATGCATGAATAACTTATTATCCAAATGGAAGATCATATTGAGCTTTTTAAATAAAAAATACAAAACAACTTCAATAGGGTCCTAGGTATATCACTACAATGTTGGCATTTTTACTTTTTAAACAATATGCCCTTGGGCCTCATTAGTTGGTCTTTTGGGCGTTACGTATCGCTGTCCCCAAAAGATTTCTTTTTCCTTAGCTTTGAGGGCTTGCCCTTCTTCGAAAATTTGCCATTCGGTAGTACAATCACTTATTTTTTATAAATTCATTTTCTGAAGCATCTTCTTCATAATTTCATCCATGATATGCATGTGTCTAATGCAACTTACGCCATAACATCTGAAGTTCCTAGATGCATACAGAATCAACACACAACACTATTTAAGAACAAGATTCTTTAATACAAGCGGCATAGCCGACCATAGCATAATTAAGTATAAGTATCATATATTAGGCGACAGAGCCGACCATAGCATCACATATTAGGTGGCAGAGCCAGCCATAGCTTCACATATTAGGTGGCAGAGTCAACCATAACATCACATTTTAGGCGGCAGAGTCGACCATAATAGGATTTAGAATATAACTAATCACATCATAATAGCCATCATAATATAAAGGAATTGTTAAAACTGAACTTAAGTATGAAAAGAATTTTGTCCTTACATTACAGTTGAAGTATTACTTACCTCTTGACCTCGACTTTTCTAGACCTTTCTAAATTAAAGATTTCCCTATTCTTGATATTATGACTTAGAGTAGAAGAGAATGTAATTTCTAGGTTGGATTGAAAATGAAAGGTGGTGGGGGTATTTATAAGATTTCTTATAGCTAATAGATGGCTAGGATTTTGCCACCATAACTCTTGATCAATGATTGAGATTAACCTTCATAAATAACTTATTAAATTCTAGAATTCATAACTTTCTTTGCATACTTCTTCTTACATCATCACTTATGTCATTACTTATGTCATCATTTCTAATGTCATTGCTTACGTCATCATTCCTTAAAATTAAATATTATAAACTTAAGGGACTTGTTAGCTTAAAAGAAATTCTACGATATTTAAGTGAGAAATTTGTTCCTCACAGTTTCCTCCCCTCTTAAAAAAATTTCGTCCTCAGAATTTACTTACTGATTAGCTCATGATACTTATTCTTTATTTCTTCCTCACGTTCCCATGTTGCCTCCTCCACTGAGTTATTTTGCCGTAGTGCTTTAACTAAAGGAATCTTTTTATTCCTTAACTCCTTTATCTTTTTATCAAGAATTTGAACTGGACGTTCTTCGTAGGTTAGGTCTTCTTCTAGTTGTAGAGGTTGATAATCCAATACATGAGAGGAGTCTGGAACATATTTCTTCAACATACAGACATGAAAGACATTATGTATTCATGATAATGATGGTGGAAGGGCAAGTCGATAGGAAACATTCCCGATACGATCGAGTATCTTAAATGGCCCACTGAACCTTGGACTTAATTTTCCTTTATTGCCAAATCTCACCGATCCTTTTACTGGGGCAACTTTTAGAAATACTTTGTCACCAAGTTGAAATTCTAAAGGCCTTCACCTCTTGTCCACATAACGTTTTTGTCGTCTTTGAGCTGCCTGCATTCTTTGACGTATTTTTCTCAATCGCTTCAGATATTGTAGTAATTAAGTCAGGTCCAAGATGCCTTCGTTCGCCCATCTCATCCCAATGAATAGGTGATCTACATTTTCTACTGTATAAAGCTTCATATGGTGCCATGCCAATTGTTGCTTGGTAGCTATTGTTATAGGTAAATTCAACCAATGGTAAATACTAGCTCCATGATCCTTGAAAGTTAGTAGCACATCCTCGCAACATATCTTCAACAGTCTGAATCGTTCTTTCTGATTGGCCGTCTATTTAAGGGTGAAATGCTATACTAAACTTCAATCTTGTCCCCATAGCCTTATGTAACTTTTCCCAGAATGTTGAAGTAAACCTTGCATCTCGATAATAAATAATAAAAATGGGTACACCATGTAGTCTTACTATTTCCTTTACATATATCTCTACAAGCTGGTTCATGGTGTACGTCATTCGAACAAGCAAGAAGTGAGCAGATTTTGTGAGTCAATCGACGATCACCTAAATAGCATCATCCATTTTTACAGTCCTTGGAAGACCAACGACGAAGTCCATTGTGATTTCTTCCTACTTCCATTGAGGAACTTGATTGGATTCCAAAAGTCTTGTTGGTCTCTGGTGCTCCGATTTAATTTGTTGACAAGTGAGGCACTTTGCCATAAACTCAACTATATCCTTCTTTATTCTAGGCCACCAATAATGCTTCCTTAAGTCTTTATAAAATTTTGTTGTGCCAAGATGAAGTGAATATAGGGTTGTGTAAGCTTTAAAAAGAATTTCTTTCTTTATATCTTCATTGTTTGGCACACATATCTTGTCCCTGAATAAGATAATTCCCCTCTCTGACTTCTTAAATGACATCTCCTTTGAGTTAGCTTTTATCTTCAAGTTCTTAAAGTAAGAATCGCTTTCCTACCCTTCCTTAATCTTTTCTAATAAAGTTGAAGGAACTGTCATGTTGGCTAGTTTTCTTGCTATTAGCTCGATCTTTGTCATGCATATATCATTTTGTAATGGCTTAGGTAGGATCCTTAAAGCTAATAGGCTTGACTTTCAACTAAGTGCATCTGCTACCATATTTTCTTTCCAGGATGATAGTTTATTTCACAGTTGTAGTCCTTGACAAGCTCGAGCTAATGCCGCTGTCGCATATTTAACTACTTCTATATAAAGAAGTATTTGAGGCTATTATAATCAGTGTAAATCTTACAATGTGCTCCCATTAAATAGTCACACCATATTTTTAATGTGTGCACCACTGCTGCCAACTTTAAATCATATGTTGGATAATTTTTCTCATATTCCTTCAATTGTCTGGAAGCATATGCAATGAATTTTCCATTTTTCATGAGGACGCATCCTATGCCATTTTTGGAGGTATTGTTATAGATGACATAATCCTCAGAGCTGTTAGGGATGGCCAGGATTGGAGCAGTGACCGGCCGTCGTTTTAGTTCTTCAAAGCTTTTCTCGTATTCTGGTGTCCATACAAATTTGACATTTTTCTTTGTCAACTGGGTTAATGGCATCGCGATCTTCGAGAAACCTTCCACAAATCTTTGGTAGTATCTCACCAAATCCAAGAAGCTTCTGACTTCTTTGGCATTAGTCGGTCTAGACCATTGGCTTATAGCTTCCACCTTCGAGGGGTCTACTAAAATTGCATCTTTAGACATAATCTGTCCCAGGAATATAACTCTCTCAAGCTAAAATTCACATTTCTTGAGTTTTGCATAAAGTTACTTCTCTTTCAAGGTCTGAAGAGTGATCCTTAAATGCTGAGCATGCTTTTCCTTTGATCGTGAGTAGACTAAAATATTGTCGATGAGCACCACTATGAATTTGTCTAGGTAGTCTTTAAATACCTTGTTCATAAGGTCCATAAAGGCTACTGGGGCATTAGTTAGACCAAATGGCATGATGACAAACTCATAATGTCCATAATGTGTTTTGAATGCTATTTTAGGAATATCTGCCTCTCCGATTTTAACTGGTGATATCCTGATCTTAGATCAATTTTTGAAAATACTGATGCTCCTTGCAGCTGATCAAACAAGTTATCAATGCGTGGAAATGAGTACTTGTTCTTGATAGTCACCTTGTTTAGCTCTCGATAGTCGATGCACATTTGCATTGATCCATCCTCCTTTTTCACGAACAATACCGATGCTCCCCATGGTGAATGACTTGGGCGTATGTAGCCTTTGTCTAGTAATTCTTGTAATTGATTCTTTAACTCCTTTAATTCTGATGGGGCCATCCTACAAAGTGCTTTTGAAATTGGAGCAGTTCCTGGTAGCAAATTGATTTTGAATTCAATTTCTCGATCTGGTGGCAATCCTGGGAGTTCTTCAGGAAAGACCTCAGAAAATTCGTTCACCACTGGAATATCTTCTAACTTTGGTCTTTGCTTTTCTGTTTCAATGACCACACTTGCCAAGTACTCCTCGCATCCTCCATTTAATAGTCTAGCTGCTTTTAAGGCAGAGATGATAGACATTTTATTTTCTTTGCATTCCCTTTTAAATGTAAATGATTCCCTTTATGGTGGTCGAAAAGTTACCTCATTTTTCTTGCAATCTATCTTGGCATAGTGCTTTAATAGCCAATCCATGCCAAGAATTATATCATAGTCATGCATCTCGAGAATTATTAGGTCAACGTATAGTGTATTACCACTAATGCTAACCTCACATGCCTTCACTAGTTGTCCCGAGTTTAATATTTCACCTGATAGTACCATGACACTAAAAGGCCTATTTATTATGTTAGGGACATTTTTGATGTACTCTAGCACAGACATCTTTCCTTGTTGTAAATAAATAAACTCTCTTCTTTTGGCTGAATGAACAGTCTCTAAAAAGTATTTGGCATAGAAGTGTTCTTTAAATTCTACCCATTGCATCATTACTTCATTATGAATTTGTTTAATTAAGTCCCACCAGTATTCTGTTGCTCCTTGTAGCATAAAAGAGACGCAGATGACCTTTTCTTTTTCTGGCACTTTGGCTACTTCTATCATTCTTTCCATGGTTCGCAACCATTGGTCTGCTGCAATAGGATTTACTCCTCCTTCGAATGTGGGTGGATTTAATCTTCTAAATTTGTTCCCCTCATTGTTCGTTGCCTCAGCGTATTCATTCCTTTTAACTTCCTTTTCTAAGAGTCGTGCCACAATGTTTGTAAGCCGATTAATTACAGATTGCTCCCTTGCAGTTTCGTTCCCCCTATTGCTTCTAGTGCTCCTAGCGCTTGGCATCTCAACGAATTTTTAATCTAATTTCTACATGTCAAACAAATCAAATGTAAGATTGCTAACTAACCTAATTCTAAGTCTTTACTAAAAAGCCGAGCCTTGTTCTTCCTCTTGACTTGTGCATATGGACGGTCTATAGAATTGCTTTAAACCTTGGGCTCTAATACTAATTTGTAACACTCCACTTAAATATTCATTTTAAAGATGTTTAAAATACCATGCTTTTTATATATACGGATTAAAAAAAAATTTACACAACAAACAAAACTTTCTTACAAACAATAAGAGTCATACAGAAACTTATTAATTTAAAAACTTTACTATTACATAAAACTAGGATGCTTATTTCTTATTAAAATAAAGCTGAAATACTTATTTGTGATTAAAACAAAACTGAGCCCATCATAAAATCCCAAGGTCTGTTATGCCCATATGCACTTCGTCTTGGTAACGACTTAGCGCCAGCTTGCCCTACTCATTGTTACTTGCAATGTAAGGACTTTATGAGTTAATGCCCAGTAAGTAACACTTGGATGCATTAATAACTTATTATGCAAATGGATGATCATATTAAGCTTTTTAAGAAAAGCTCAGAAAAAATACAAAACAACTTCAATAGGGCCCTAGGTATGTTGCACTACAAGGTTGACACTTTTACTCTTTAAACAGTATGCCCTTGGGCCTCATTAGTTGGTCTTTTGGGCGTTACGTGTCGCTGTCCCCAAAAGATTTCTTTTTACTTAGTTTTGAGGGCTTGCCCTCCTTAGAAACGTTGCCACCTGGTAGTACAATCACCTATTTTTCATAAATTCATTTTCTGAAACATCTTCTTCATAATGTAATCCATGATATGCATGTATCTATTGCAACTTACGTCATAACATCTAAAGTTCCTAGATGCATACAGAATCAACACACAACACTATTTAAGAACAAGATTCTTTAATACAAGCGGCATAGCCGACCATAGCATAATTAAGTATAAGTATCACATATTAGGCAGCAGAGCTAGCCACACCTTCACATATTAGGCAGCAGAGCCGACCATAACATCATATATTAGACAGCAGATCGACCATAATAGGATTTAGAATATAACTAATCACATCATAATAGCCATCGTAATATAAAGAAATTGTTAAAACTAAACTTAAGTATAAAAAGAATTTTGTCCTTACATTGCAGTTGAAGTGTTACTTACCTCTTGACCTCGACTTCTCTAGACCTTTCTAAATTAAGGATTTCTCTGTTCTTGATATTATGACTTACAGTAGAAGCGAATGTAATTTCTAGGTTGGATTGAAAATAAAAGGTGGTGAGGGTATTTATAGGATTTCCTAAGGCTAATGGATGACTAAGATTTTGCCACTATAACTCTTGATCAATGGTTGAGATTAACCTTCATAAATAACTTACTAAATTCTAAAAATTTTTACTTTCTCTACATACTTCTTCTTACATCATCACTTATGTCATCGCTTATATCATCATTTTTTATATCATTACTTATGTCATCATTCCTTAAAATTAAATATTATAAACTTAAGGGGCTTATTAGCTTAAAAAAATTCTACTATATTTAAATGAGAAATTTGTACCTCACATCAAGTCTTCATATGCAATATTTTCAAGAAAAATCATACCCCCACTAGTGACCTACGACATTATTTGCAAAGAAAGAAAAAATAAATATATCAAACCCATTCATTACAAGTTGTAGTTAAATCACGATAAGTTATATATATATAAAAGCTAACCTTGAACTATTAATTAATTTATTTTCATATGGGGCAACAAGTTGCCATGTATGCCTAGCCCACTTGCATTTAACCTTGTCAATCTCTCCTTGAGTGTGGCTTCATGTCTTGAGAAACTACAAAGTGAAAAATATATAAATTATTTAGTTGGGAAAAATAAATAAGTATTTGATAACAAATTGCCAATACCTTTTCCAGAATAGCGACATTAGTATTAGCCATAATATCCCACATATATTTCATCACACAATATGCGCAATGCTCAATGCTTTTGGGTTGACGAGGACACTACAAAAGAGAAAGTAATAGATTTAAGTTATACAATGAACAAATTCATGCAATAATGGATTATGAATCTTGTATAATACTATTATGAATTTGAATTTAAGACTAATGTTCCCTATTTTGATTGCTTTCCACGTATAATTCTTTCAATTAACTTTTCCATGCACCACTCTAAACATTCTCAATGAACTTAATTTCAAAATTGGAACTTTATTTCAAAATTGGAAAGCATTTAATTTATTAGAAACTAATATGAAGAAAATAAAAACTAGAAGCATGATTTTTTAACTTACCAATTAATAATCTCTTTTAAGTTTTGACATGGATCATGGCCAATTGAATTAAAAAAAAAACATTGGCTTTCATATGAATCAATAACAACCAACATCCAATGTGCTTAGCATACAAAATATTTATCATTGAGAATTCCAAATACTACTTATTCACTTTTAAATGTATAACTTACGATTCATTATATGGAAAAATGATAAGTTGTTTTGGCTTGACCGACTCCATTATATCTCCAAGCTTTTTTGCTTTTTCCTCACTCTCATGGACACTCTCATTTGCAAAAAATTCAGGATCAACAAACCTGAACTTTTTTTTCTTTACAAATTGCATCTTTTCGTATTCTCAAAATAGAAGCTTGTACAAGACATAAAACAAAAATAATATACACTCTCACATCTCTATATAACAATATTAGAAGTTTTACATAAGACCACCTCATATATAATAATTACCCAAATATTATGTTTTCTCCTTTATATTTTACACAGATCGACAGTACAATTTATAATACGTCGTATGATTAATAGAAATAGATGAATTATTTGTAGCAACTTGTTTTATTATGATGTACTAATCCTCAAACCTCAAGTTGATCTACAACTATCCAGAAGCTTTTTAATCAAGGAAAAAAGTATCTGTGACTCTTTAGACTCTGCTAGTTAACTTATTTATGCTTCGAGATAGTTATAGTTCTTTGTTAGTCAGCGGCATTTACAGACACTATGTCAAAAAGCACGATCTCGTGTTATATCACCTATTCTCCATTAACATCCATAAGGCTTATACATTCCATAAATTGAAACAACGGGTAATTTGATTGCATCAATTATATCAAATGGGTCTCAAGTCATTTTATCACCAATCAGACTTAAAAAAACATGCTTTGATTTAATTAAACTAGAAAAATCATGCAGAAAAGAGACCAACTTAAAAAATCAAATGCATGCATTTATTCACAATATATATATTATAGTATAACATTCAAAGATTTGACCAATTTCCTCCACTTACCTCAACCGCTTGCATCGCCATTGTGGATGCAACCTACCAAGTAGTTACTTTCTTTAGGGGTGAAAGAGCATGATGGTTTAGCCTATAATTCAGGAATCAAATTATCAGTACCCAATGAAAATAGAAATTTGTTGGAATATGAAAGTCAAAGAAGTAAACACACAAGAATAAAAATATTTAAATTTATGAAAACTCTCTCTTTCTCAAACCCTGAGATAGAAGAGTTAAAATAGTAACCTTGTATGACCTCCAACAACTGGAACATCATCTCCTCAGGGGTTAAGACCTAAGATCTCTACCTGAAGCGAAGCCAAAAGAGTGAACGAACATGGAGGCAACATCGACAGAGACGACAATAGCTCACAGTGAACGAACACAGAGGCAGTGTCGGTAGAGACGATAGCAACTATTTTGCGGAAGTGAGTCGGCTCAAGAATGGCATAGACTAACAGTGGCATAGGTAGGGTTAGGGCTGGTGTGTGTGACTGCGTATGAGTGAATAAGATGTTGTGATTGTGATTTGTGAAGATTGGAGAAGAAGAGAAGGAGATTGCGTTCTCGTGATTGTGAAGATTGAAGAAGAAGAAGAAAGAGTGTCAATGGTTAGGGATTGCATTTTATTTCTATTCCATTAATTTTATTGGTTTTTTCTTTTTCTTTTTTTTGGCAAATAACATATAATGACGGTTATTAGGCCTGGGCAGAAAATTAAAAAACCGAACCGAATTTATGAACTGAACCGAACCGAACCGGTTCTATTCGGTTTTATCGAATTCGGTTTGATAATTCATTCAGTTGTCTAATAACCTGAATGAGACGGTTTCATTTCGGTTGGGATTGGTGGAAACCGAAACTGAACTGACTGAGGTTTAGCTAACAACCAAACCATCACCATCGATTAAAATATAACTCACAAAGCCAGCCGTCGAGTCTCACAAAGCCAGCCATCGCCGTCCGTCAGTTGTAATCGAGCTTCCCATCTATGGTCAGTTTCCCTCTCTATCTTTACAGCAACTTCTGGTTAGTTTCTCTTTGTTTATTCTTATGGGCTCGACCTAATAATGGGGTTTTTGTTGACAAATTCTCAGCATCGTTAGTTTTGAAAGCATGTTCTCGATTGGGTTTGGTTGGGGAAGGATTGCAAATTCATGAGTTGTTGAGGAAAGTGACATTTGGGTCAGATTTATTTTTTTATAAAATAGGAATGAGAGACTTAGTTTCCTATAATATCATGATTGATGGGTATGTTAAGAGTGGTAACATTGGGTCAGCTCGTGAGTCGTTTGAGAAAATACCTGAAAAAGACTTGATTTGGCTTTGCATGACTGTTTTGTTTGCAGCTTTGTTTTTTTTTTTTTGGCGTGATTAATTTTAATCTCATTCTAATGGACTTTATTAATGGTTTTTCTGTAGTTTGGAAGGCATTTGCAGTAGCAACTGTGATACTATTTGGTGCGGCTAGGAAGAACAGTGACATTGAAGCCTGCTGAGGGTGAAGTTTGTGTAAGTTTTCAACTTTGATTTATTGCCATTATTACTCTCTAATTTACACTGTATATGTTTCCCCTAGTTTTCTTGCTATCATTTAATTAAAAAAAAAATTGCATAACCATTAACAATCTAGAGATATATGCATATGTTGTACTACTGCAAAACTGTGAATTATATCACTGATTTCGTGTGTTTTAGGAATCTAGCAACTTACCTTCAATGGAGAATTTAGTTTCAAAAATTGGGATTTAAAGGGATTAATTAAGTTGAACAATTTTATGAGCTGTTTTAATCTAACTTAAATTATATGTACTCAACAAGAATCTCCTGCAAGTTTCAAGCTACTATTATAATTCAATATCCATGAATTAATGAATTATTGATCTGCCTCTAGAAAAGTCTACATGACTACATTCATAGATGCTACTTGTAATTATTAACTATGTGTCTATGTCCTGTCACTTTGATTATTTAATGTTCTTTATCTCTTTGACTCTTTTAACTATTATAAATATACAATGCATATAATAAGTCTTAAACTGAAAGTTGTCTTGCTTTATAATTGCCCATTTTTCACTTTAAATAATGCCACTAACGAAATGAATATTATTCTATTAGCATTCATGATTATTCACGTGTCACTTTAAATCTTTGAACCACTGCCATTCATGAATCATGATTTTAACCTGATACCAGCCCCACAAAAGCCAAATGGAGATTTTTATTATTTATGTTAATAGTACTATAGCCACGTTAAGTAGCTTCTTGTCGTTCTACAGTTTAGGTAAATACTTGTGATTATGTCCTCCAACAGGTTTAGGTAAAATGGATCCAGAATATGATATCGTGGCAGAGCAAAGTACCAAGCAAAGTTCAGTTCAATTGAGAGAAAAAAGGTCAAGGAAGAAAGTATCAGATGCATGGACTCATTTTACTAGATGCGACGGAGAGCTGAGGGCTGCGTGTAATTATTGTGGTAAAACCTATGCTTGTCATCCTGTGAAAATTGGGACTACTAATATGAATAATCATCTTAAGGTTTGTGAAAATTACTTGGCATCTAAAGTAGATGAATCAGAACAAAGTAGCAAACCTCCTCACACTAGTGCTTCTAGTACATCAGTTGTTTCTTTTGATAAGGAAGAATGTAGGAAAGCTTGTGCTAAAATGGTTGTGCTTGATGAGTTACCATTTAGTTTTGTTGAGGGTAAAGGATTTCGTTTTTTTTGTCATGTTACTTGTCCTCAGTTTGAGCCCCCTTCTCGAAGGACACTTGTTCGAGATGTTTATCAGTTGTATTTAGATGAGAAGATAGCACTGAAAAATATCTTCATTGCTAGTAAGATGAGGGTGTGTCTTACCACTGACACATGGAGTTCTATTTAAAATATCAATTACATGGTTGTAACATTTCATTTTGTTGATTCTACAAAAAGAGGGACTTAATCATGGAAGATAGAGATCAACTGCTTTTGCATGATTGGGGTATAGATAGAGTACTTACAATTACTGTAGATAATGCTTCTGCTAATGATTTGGCTGTCAAGTATGTAAAGAGAAAGTTAAAAAGGTGGCAAGTAGATGGAACATTGTTAGGTGGTAAATTTCTACATTTGCGATGTTGTGCACATATTATAAACCTGATTGTTGGTAACGGGTTGACAGAATTAAAAGGTTCAGTTACTAGCATTCGTAATGCAGTGAGGTATGTAAGATCATCTTCAGCAAGGGAGAATAGATTTAAAAAGTGTGTTGAACATGAGAATATTAAAAGTAAAGCGTCTGTGGTGTTAGATGTTATTACCCGATGGAATTCTACCTACTCGATGTTGAGTAGTGCATTTAAGTTTCGGAAGGCATTTGAACAGTTGGAAGAAGAGGATGAACATTATCGTAACTATTTCAAAGAGGATGTGAATGGAAGTGGGAACATAAGGCCACCTAAACCTGAAGATTGGGACAATGCAACTGTTTTTGTTAAATTTTTAGAGATTTTTAAAGATGCGACTGTGAAGTTCAGTGCTTCTTTAACTGTAACTTCCAATTTATATTTTCATCGGGTAAACATAACTTGTTTGTTATTTATCGTTATTATTATTCTGCTGGAAATTTATTGTTATTATTATTAAGCTGGAAATTTTAGACTCTTTTGTTAAAATGTTTGATTTCTTGATTAACATGATATTGATTATTATTAATGCAATTTCTATTTCTTTTGTTTGTACTTTGTATTCTTTTAGGTGTGTACTATCCAATCCCTATTGACTGCAAAATGTCAAGATGCAAATTCAATGTTAAGTTCAATGGCAAAGAAAATGAAGACAAAGTTTGATAAATATTGGGGTTCGGTGGAAAACATGAACAAATTATTGATTATTGCAGTTGTTCTTGATCCTCGATATAAGTTGGAGTATGTCTCATTCTGTTTTGAGTCCTTGTATGATACTAACAAAGTTGAAGCAATGGTAGCAAGCATCAAAGATCAATTGGTAGCGGTTTATAATTGTTATCATGCCTTGTACTCTACGACTCCTAGTATCTTGCCATGTGATGTAGATGTGAATGTGGGAGGAAGTGAGTCACAGGAAAATGCTTATGATAGAGAAGAAGCTTTTAAAAGAAAAAAGAGAAAGAAAGAGAATGTGGGGAAAAGTGAGGTGGAAGCATATTTGGTTGACCCAAGAGAGGATGCATGCAATGACAAATTCGATATTTTAAGTTGGTGGAAGAACAATTGCACCAAATATCCAATTTTGTCACTTATTGCCAAGGATGTGCTTGCGATTCCTGTTTCGACGGTAGCTTCCGAGTCCGCTTTTAGCACCGGTGGACGTATTCTTGATCCATTTCGAAGTTCGTTGACTCCTCAAATGGTGGAAGCCTTGATTTGTTCACAAAATTGGTTACGCTCTTCAATCGGTAGCAGTGAAGAGGTTCATGTTAACATTGATGATTCATGCATTCAAGACCTAGAGCTTTATCAAATAGTTCAGTCTGGTAAGTCTTTCAACTTCAACATTGTAATTTATGCATTTTAGTTTTTATTTGTTAAATTAATTTATTAAATTATTTTTATGTAGAACTTGAGAAATCTGCACTTACATCATTGGATTCATCAACTATGGCGGCTGGAAATTTTTAAGAGAGGAAGAAAGGAAGTCATGGATTGAATTATTGAAAGCTTTGGTTTTAATTTGTAGTAAATTATTTTTATTAGAGGATGTTATTTTATTAGTGGATTAGTGGATGATTGTGTAGTATTTTGATTGATAACTTGTATTTTAACTTTTTTTAATTTTTAAAGTAAGCATTGAAAAAAAATTGAATGAATCAGTAGAGTGTAAAAAACGGGTGCTGATATAAACCCAGCCCGAACCGAACCGAACCTAATTTTTTGGTCCGGTTCGGTTTGGTAATTGAAAGATCGGTTTTAAAAATTTGTAATATACTCAGAACCGAACCGGTTCGGTTCGGTTCGATTTTTTATATAACCGAACCGAACCGAATTTTGCCCACCTCTAACAGTTATTACAAAACATACATGAAATATATTAATCATGTATTTACTTGAGAGTTTAGGAAATGAGAATGAAAGAATGAGAATAAAACTCATGCTTACTTGGCAAAATGTAATTTGGGAATGAAATAAAATATATGGGTCCCACATAATTTGGGAATAAGAAATGAGAATCTCATTCCCATGGGGGGTTGGGAATAGAGATTCATACTCCCTGAACTAACTTTTGTATCCTTATAATTTTTTCATATTTTTTGAATTACCCTTGTTCAAATTATTATTATTATTATTATTAATAAATTTTATTAAATTTATTATTTTAGCTATTATTAATTATTGTTATTATTATTTTTATTAATGTTAATCATTATTAACATTTAATATTATTGTTATTAATAATTTTATTTTTTTAATCTCATTTTTATGATAATATTTATACATGTATCTAGTTAATGAAAATTATATTATTTAATAGTATTAGTATTTTGGTAAATTGATTCTTATTCCCATTTATTTTGACCAAGTAAACATTGAAATCTCATTTCCATTCCCAGCCCATTTCCATTCCACCCATTCCAATTCCATAAAGTAAACACACCATAAAAACAATCATATTTATTCTTTATATTAAATGATGATGATTATTATTATAATAACCATCATTAAAATTAAGAGTTCCAAATTAATTGAGATATGATGCCTGTTCTCTTAAATAATCGTCATTAAATAATTTTCATGACGGTTTTGGAACAAAACAGTCATAATCTATGTGCCATTGTAATTGAATATTGTAGTGGTGACTTTTAATGATTGTTTTTAAACATAATTGTCATTAAAAGTAATAGCTTGACATTTAATGATGGTTGTATGATAGAATCGTCATTAGAAGTAATAACTTGACATTTAATAATAGTTATATGATAGAACTATATTAAAGTAATAGTTTGACATTTAATGATGGTTACATAATAGAACCATCATTAAAAGTAATAGCTTGACATTTAATGATGGTTATAAGATAGAATCATCATTAAGAGTAATACCTTAACATTTAATGATAGTTATATAATAGAAATGTCATCAGAAATCTTGAAATTTCAATGACCATTTTTTTAAATAACTGTCACTAAAAGTAAGATTACATTTTAGCTTGACAATCAATAATAGTTATATAGTATAACCATCATTGTAAATGCACCATCTTTTTAAATAACTGTCATTAAAAGTAAGATTATATTTTACGGTGACATTTAATGACTGTCAATTAATAGAATCGTCACCATAAATGTTAGATATTATGGCTATTCATATAATAATGGTCTTCAAATATTTTTAATGATGATTATTAAGAAAAAACTATCATAATATATGGGTCATTGTTTTGCATATTTGGAGTAGTGAAATGATATTTATGCCTTATAGACCTTAAAAATAAAACAAAAGTTAATGAAAATGCAGATTTTAATAAAAAAAATAAAAATAATTGTTGCATAGATTTTAATGAAAATCGATATACAATAGCTATATTTGTGTAATTTTTACAAATTTCAGGACTAACTAGGCAATTGATTCAAACCTTAGGAATTAAAGGAGAGTCTATCCTAAACTTTTTTATTGAAGCAATTTCAAAATTTCTAACAAAAATTCTTATTGAGGACCAAATAATTTTTTTTTGTTAAAAAACTACTCGTAGAAAATCTACTTGGAAAGACTATTGAAAAAGTTGTTATAAATACAAAGAGATGTTTTAAATTGGCTAACAATAAAAATTCTTATTCTACTATAGAGTCATGATTAATGAACATTTGAAGTTAATAAATTTTGTAGCCTCTAGTTCTTAGCCGAGTGATTTTTAAAAAGTTTTGTGTGGGTGATCACCTGAATTTAAATCCCAAGTAAGATAGGGTACTTAAAAATTAACTAATTTGAGTCTTACTCATCTCCTAATTTTTATAAATTTAAAAAAAATTATATATGTTATTGTAAAATTAGAGGTTGCATTTCCATGGCAGGACATAAATAAAATTGTGAACCCGTAAAAGCCCAGGGTATAGGCTTAAGTTTGAAAATCCAAACAATCCAAAAATTCGTTTGGCGGTATATAATTTACATGAATTATTACTTTCCCAAGGAAAAAAATTAATTTGCTGTATCTTTTCCCCGTTTTCAATATACTTTTTCAATTCCCATATGTATATACATAAATGTTGTATGAAATGGAAGTAGTAAATAATTAAGATGATTGCGCTCCATAGTATTAATTAGCAAGAAGAAGATAGAAAATTGAACAAGCCAGCATATTCTGAAAACTAAAGCGAATACTGTATATTAAATTAAAATAATCGTTACACCGTCTTCTGTCTTCAAGTTGATGACATAAAATATTGAAAAGATTGGAATCGAAAGAATAATTTAATTTTGATTGAAAAGATTGGAATTTGAAAGAATAATTTAATTTTGAATTATTTCCTCATGATTCATGATAATGCTTGATTATCATAAAGATAATTAAGTAGTATCATGAAAACTGTATTTTATATTAAAATTTAATTTTTTTAATATATTAGTGGCATTCTCACTTTGTTAAAATAAAGATGTCATCACTAAAATATTAACATATATATATATATATATATATATATATATATCATTGAAGGCTGTAAGGTGTAGGCTTGGACATATTAGCTACGATGCCACAGAGCAGAGCATTCTCGGGCATGTCGTACTCATCTCTGAGGGACCGTTTATGCAATCTAACGCTGAGATAGAGCTGTTGGCCCAAGTAGTTTCTCTCCCAGATATTTGATCTCAAGTTCCACATTCCGGCATTATCCATTGACACTAATATAGCTGCCCAGCAATTGGGGAACACCTGAATTGTGTACCTGCTTACTGCATCTATCAGATTGTAGCTCTTCCTCTTATCAGGATTCCAAGTTCCAGGCTCAATGCTGTATTTATATTGCACAATTAATTAATAAATTCTTCCAAGTCGCATATATACATATGATATATCGATCCAACGTTTTAATTTTTATCTTAAACAGCAAAATTAATTAGAAACTTACGCGACAGCAAAGAATGCATAGCCATCCAAGATCCAAGACTGCATTGTGTTCTGGCGGTTCTCTATGATGATCTCCATGAAGGCTTTGTAGGTCGCATCCATGACATTCGGCTGTAATGTAACATTTTCTATCTCATCTGCGGGCTTGTCACTGATTACATTGTATTTGAAAACCTCCTCTGGAATTCCATAATACTCCGCAAACTTCAATGGGGTTTCTGAATTGACGTATGAGACTCCATTTATGGCGAAGCGGACCTTTCCATTCACCAGGTTGGCTGTATTAGCAAGCCTGACTGTCCGATTAATAGGGATGCCACCATAGTGGAATGAACCTTGAGGGTTTGGTCTGGCGGCACTGGCAGTCAAGTTCCAGCGGAATGAACGGAATTGATTCAAAGACCAATCCCAACCAACAGGAGCTCCGGGAAGATTGGGTGAAGCTAAGCCCTTACTATCAGAATAACGAACGATAGCTGTTGTTGTGATCACTGTCCTTGTAAATCGTGTAGAAGCTATCAAGTAATAGTCCTTCGGATCCTGATTTGCTGTCACAAGCACTGTAAAGCACTGCCCAACGTGAACGTCAAGAGATTCGTATTCATTTTGAACAACGTGGGAACCCTCCATTTCAACCAATTTCATCGCGTGACCCTGTATCCTAAAGTTGAGAGAGGTCTTGACTCCAACATTGCAGATTCTGTACTTGTAAACCTTGCCGGCTTTCATGGTGAAAAGCGGCTCATCATCACCCTTGCCATCACTGTCGTAATCAAGCCTGCCTGATTTCCCATTAATGAGAACGCCATCTGGCTTCCCAAGAAGTTTACCACTATCCAATTGCTCCCTCAGTTCAACGTGACTCTTGGTGTACCAGTCACCAATAAGAAGAGTGAAGTCATCCTCAACAAAACTGTTGTAAGGAACGGGAACGACAGAACGGCTGTGAATACGGAGGCCACCAAAGCCACCGGCTGCCCTGTGAAATCCTGTAGATGGATAGTAGATGTAGCTACCAATTTGATCCTTGACCTGAAGATAGTAAGTGTAATTCTTTCCTGGAGGAATAGGGCAGTTAGTCCCAAGTACTCCATCTTGCCAAGAATTCTTCCTGTGCTGAATGCCAGGCCACGTAAGAAGGAAAGGCTCATCAAGTTTATTAAACACATTTATGATGAGATTGTCGTTTGTGGTGGAGTTAATATTTGGTCCAGGAAATTGGCCGTTAATGAGAATGCCCTGTTGGGGAATTCCCAATGGAGAGATGGTGCCATAGGTGACGTTCCAATTGAAGAAGAAAGTAGGACTTCCAGCTTCAACTAGTCCTGATGTTGCTGCTGCCAAAAAGCAAATTAGCAGCATCGTCAACCTAATAGCAACCATCTCTCTCTCTCTCTCTTAATTATTTATGATCTGTTTATTTGCTTTTGGTTAATTCCTACAAAAAGTGACTTTAACTTCCAGCCCTTTCCTCTTAATTTCAAAACTTGTTATTTAATTAATGTCTATTCTGCCCTACCAGAAGGGAAGAAGATTCTTTTGGCTTCCTCCACCGCCACCGCATTGAGTAGCTAGCCTTCATCGCATCCTTTCTTTCCTTTAATTAGCTTAAAAATCTTTTGAACACCCGAAAATGTCTACTTCCATTGCGCCCGTCCTCTAATTTCTTTTGCTATCGATTTGACCGCGTAAACCAAATTCTACCTTCATTTCCTCACTCCTCTTATTTCGGATGAAGCCACAAATACTTCAATATAAATTTTTTTTATATAAATTGATGTGGCATGTTATCATTGATTAAATTAAAATATGTTTGGATTTTCATTATTTAATTTTCTTTAATCATATACTACATTAACTTGTATAATATTATTTGTACACATGTTTTTACTTTACAATTATTCTAGAAATAAATATCAAAATATAATAATACGTATAACACTTTTAGTAGTTTGAGCACAAACACAAATAATTTGGTTGGTGATCATCATATTTCTAAAAAATAAAACAATAATATCACTACAAGAAAAATAATATTTTATTATAAAACATTTAGTAACTAAAGATAATAAATTTGTCACCTTATATTTTTAATGGCAAATCGTCACTTGTTAGTCATAGAAAGACCATCTTAAAATATTATTTTTTTATGACTTAACATTTCATCTCAAATTAAAGTTTTAAGAGTCGTAAATAATAATAAAAGAGAACAAAAACGTATTCGTAACAATATTTCTAGTCAGTGATGATATGATGATAACTAATTGACCACAATTGTTAGAATCAATGACTTTTTCCTTTGTCTCAGTTGTAATCACTATAGTCTTGTATTCTTTACTAAGATTGTAGGTGACTAACATTTTTATCATTACAAAATGTCACCTGTGACTAAATTTGATAGTCACAAGAAGTTATATCAAATTAAATTTAATGACCAAAATTTTTATTTTGGCAATTATTTTGTCAATATTAATAATAACAATAAAAAAAACTACAAGCATTGACGAGTAAGAACGTACAAATGAACAAATAATTATAAAATTAAATAAACAAAAATATATTAAAAATTTACAATATAATCAAATAAATTCAACTACAAAAATTAAAAATATCAAATACCTAAAATAATATAAAGAGAAAATTGAAAAGGATTACTAACTGTCTTGGTTCTTGGTAATTATTGATGAATTTAAATGCCGTTTCTAATTGTCATGAAAAATAATTTGAACTTGTCTTTCATTATCTTTTTCAAATGTTTTCCAGACTCGTAGATTAAAGATATCGGCCTCAAAGTTACCCTACAATAAATATTTTGACAAGTAAAACATTATATACAAACAAATTTTTTGAAGTGAAAATTAAAATAATAAGTAATCAATTTGTAACCAAAAAGTAACTCGTAGATTAAAAATATCGGCCTCAAAGTTACCCTACAATAAATATTTTGACAGGTATAACAATATAAACATTATATACAAAGAAATTTTTTCAAGTGAAAATGAAAAGAATAAATAATCAATTTGTAACCAAAAAGTACAACCTTATAAATACCATAATAGCAAATTATATATTATTTTTTAAGCCGATATGCTTCTCTGTTACTTATCTCTACTTGAAATTTTACAAGTTTTTGTAGGCCATAATAATTGAAATTCGGTGTACGCAACAAACTGGATGATAATGAAATTATATAAGAAAAGAGAAAGTTTAAATAAAACTTGTGCCTTCTTTTGCAACTTCTCAGCTATTACTTTCTTTTTCAGCTTATATTTTCTTTTAACTTCCTTCTCTTATCTCCTTGTTCATGGTTGAAAGAAATCACATGAAATTTATGCACCTAAAACTTCACAAGCTGTCAAACCTAACAGGATGCTAGAAGGTGGTCCACATAAATAAATATTCTTGCTATATTATTAAGGCTAAATGGCTCAACAAATACAAGAGACATTTGATCCCAAAACTCAATTGAAGATTCAAATACTTCAATAGAAAAGCAACTCCAACTGCAGCCCCTCAAACAAATCCACTCTTAATTTTCTATCCAATTAAAGCTCCAACCACAGCTCCCAAGAAGGTGCCCACTACGTACAGTATACAAGTGCTAAATAAAATCCTTACTTTTGGATAGAATTAAAGTAAAAATAGAATGTCCAGAACCTCTTTTTATATGATCAATTGATTCCACAAAAATTAAGACTCCACAAAAATGGCATTCATGATGCATAAGTCAAATTTAAAATTTAGTTAGAGACAATCAAACTAGCCATATTTTTTGAAATCCCAAATTAAACAAAAACCCACATCAAAGAATATAATCAAATATAGAAAAACATATACCAGTCTGTTAACATATATTTTTACATAATGTTGATTTTGATGATAACAAATAAGATTAAAAATGATTAATCTTTTAAGCTCAAATTGTAAGGGGAGCTTACATTTAGGAGGAGCAATTTGTGAAATCATTTTTTAAAAACATGAAAGATTTGTCATTATAAAAAAGGAGAGATTGTTAACATATATGTTTACATATTATTGAATTTGATGATAACAAATAAGATTAAGAATGATTAAGTTTTTAAAAGCTAAAATTATTTTTATACGTTTTAAATAAATCATTATTTTCACATTATAAAGGTTTTATATTTAATGAAAAAATGATTTTTGAAATTGGTTGTTTTTCAAGTTTATGGTTTAATTGAAAGAGTTTTGAAAACTTTAAAATCAACAAATATTGTTTGAAATTCTAGAGAAGGGCTTATTTGGAAAGTGTCATAGTATTTTGGGCCATTTCATAATTTTAGAAAGTTTGAGATTAACGAGCATTATTTAGAAATTCTGAAATTAAACCTATTTGTAACTTTTTATAATGTTTTGGGTCATAATATAATTATAAAAAGTTTTACGATAAAACTGTATTTTTAGAAAATAGTTCACTGTAGTAGTCACTACACAATCACTGTAGCAAACGGCTAACCGACATCTTGATAATGGCTAGCCGACATCGAGCAGAATTGAAGATTAGCCTCTGGACACTAACGGGGATCCGACATCCTGATAACAGCTCGCCAATATTGAACAGAATTGAAAGATTAGCCTCTGGACACTAATGGTGATCCGACATCTTCAAAACGGCGATCCGACAATTTGAAAATTTAGTCCAACGGTCATATTGACCAAGATTACGGTGATCCGACATCTACCTAACAGCGAACCGACTTCGAGCAGACAGTCTGTAACGGCTAGTTTTCAGCTCCAACTATAAATAAGCTCAATAAAATTCAAACAAGATAATTTTCAACGATTATCATTGAGCATACAAACTTTCATTGAGCTTTAAATTCTTGTATTTATCTCATTTATTCACACATTGAGCTTTCATTTGTGATCAAACAAATTGTGTGAGAGAAATTCATTTGTAATCATTTTTGTAAAATCAAGTTGAGAGATTGTAAGTGTTGGGATACACTTGGGTTAAGAGATTGGGGATAATCTCTTGTTGTAAAGGTCCATTGACACCTTGGAAGTCAATTGTAAGCATTTGAAGCCTTGGAGGCTTGCTTAGTGAAATCCTCAAGCCCGGTGAGCTTAGAGGCGTGGACGTAGGCGAGGATTGCCGAACTACGTAAAAATCATTGAGTTTGTTTTTCTCTTCCCTTACTTATTTATTATTGTGCTTTCATTGAATTTATTGTTTTCGGATTTATTAAGGCATTAGATTGGATTGTTGTGTAGTTTGATTAGGATAAGTTTTAAAATACCAATTCACCCCCCTCTTGGGTTGTACACTTATATTTCACAGTCAATAAACAAAATTAACAACCACTAATGAGAATTCACAAAGCAATTATATAAATGAGAATTTCTTTCTTAAAAAAATCTATTGCAAAATTGCAAAGCTCTTTAAGCCTGAAATTGTCACGCAACAAAGATGACATAGAAACTGAATGGCAATGCATCATATTGCATTATTAATTTCTCCCAAAGTAAATAGTTGCAACAACTCAGTTCTTTATACAAAAATAAAAGGCTCAAATGAGGTGCTTTATTTATTAAGAAAAAGAGATGAATTTTTGTAAGGATACAAATACTTACAAGAAACCATAACAACAAACTCCCATGTCTTGTGTGGCTGCTTCAAGCCGTTTCTTGGCTATGGTGGAAATAATAGAATAAAAAACACATGTCATTATTTGAAGCTTCCTTAATCCTCAGCTAATAGTCACCAACTGACTGCCATTTGAATTTGGATCCAATGGTGCTGATTTGATAGTTAAAAAAGTCATTGTCCCCTTTAACCTCAATCAACCACTAAATGGAATAAGCGAGCCACATCCTGAGGGCAGTGGGTCATTACTTCAGAGCACCCTATCTACCCAAGGGCTGTTCCAGGTGAGAAAACCGAGTTGCTTTTCGAGGAAAACCCAACTCCTCCCCTCGGGCCCCAAGGCCAAAGGTGATAACACACCTGTTTTGGCCTTTCCTCATGGGTCTCTGTGGGACTGCTTTGGAACTTTCACTCGATCTTCTGCACGTGCCTTTCCATGAGCTACGCGATACCGCTAGAAAAAATAACAGTCCTATTGGAGCCTAGAGTGGTTTTGACAGAACTTTCTCCAAAATTCTAATAAAAACCAATTTTTTTGGCCTAATTGTGGAATAAATTACCAAAGAAAAATCAGAGCCTCTTGGTAGTGATGGGGCACTGCTTGGGAGCACTCTCACTAGACCAAAGGATGTCCCAGGGGAGAAAAATCAAGCTACTTTTAGAGGAAAACTCAACTCCTGCCATTGGGCTCCAGGGCCAAAGGCTACAGAACACCGGTTTTGGCCTTTCCTCATGGGCCTCCCTAGGGTTGCCTTGGAACTTTGACCCGACCTTTTGTACGCGCCTTTTTATAGGTGACGTGATGCAACCAAAAAAAACAAGAGTCCTTTTGGAGGCTCATAGTGGTTTTGGCAGAATTGTTTTCTAAAATTTCTAGAAAAACTTTTTTTTGCGTAATTTTAGAATAAATCCCCAAAAAACTATCAAAGCTTCTCAGTGGCGGTGGAGCACTGCTTGGGAGCACTCCCACTGGCCCTAGGGGAATGTTGAGAAAAACCCAACTTCTCCCCCTCGAACCCTAGGGCCAAAGGCTATAACACACCGGTTTTGGCCTTTCCTAATGGACCTCCTAGAGGCTGCCTTCAAATGTTGACTCGCCTTTTAGACGCACCTTTTAATGGGTGTCGCAATGCCACCGAAAAAAAGGGAGTCCTAGAGTGGTTTTGGTGGAATTTTTTCCAAAATTCCAAGAAAAACTAGATTTTTTGCTTAATTTTGCAATAAATTCCCAAAGCACTATCAAAGGCTCTCGGTGGCAGTGGGGCACCGCTTGAGAGCACTCATGCCGGCCCAAAGGACATCCCAGGGGAGAAAAACCAGGTTTCTTTTGCTTTTGGAGGAAAGCCCAACTCCTCCCCTCGGGCCCTAAGGGCAAAGGTTATAGTATGCTGGTTTTGGCATTTCCTAATGGCCTTCACTGGGGTTGCCTTGGAAATTTGACTCAGTCTTTTGCACGTGCCTTCCCTAGAGTGACACAATGTCGCTGGAAAAAAACAAGAGTCCTTTTGGAGCTCTGGAGTGATTTTAGCAGAATTTATTTCTAAAATTCCAAGAAAAATTAGTTTTTTCAGCCTACTTTTGGAATAAATTTCTTAAAAACTATCAAAGCCTTCCAGCGGTGGTGGTTGTCGCTTGGGAGCATTCTGGCCAACCTAAAGGATGTCTTAGGGGAGAGAAACCTGGTTGCTTTTGGAGAAAAACCCAGCTCCTTCCCTTGGGCCTTAAAGCCAAAAGCTATAGTAAATCGGTTTTGACCCAGCCTTCCACACACGAATTCCCATGGGCGACGCGATGTTGCTGAAAAAAAAAGGAGTTCTTTTTGGGCTTCGGAGTAGTTTATTCTATGTAATATTTCGGAATAAATTCCCAAAAAACTATCATAGCCTCTCAGCGGTGGTGGGACACTGCTTGGGAGCACTCTCGTCGGCCTAAAGGATGCCTCAAGGGAGAAAAATCAAGTTGCTTTTGGAGGAAAATCCAACTTTGACCCTTGGCCACCAAAGCCTAAAGTTATAGCACACCAAATTTGGTCTTTCCTCATGGGGCTCCCTAGGGCTGCATCAGAACTTTGACCCAGCCTTCTGAATGCGCTTTCCCACGGGTGACACGTTGCTATTTGAAAAAAAAGAGTCCTTTATGAGCTCCAGAGTGGTTTGCTAGAAGTTTTTCTAAAATTCCAAGAAAAATTAATTTTTTTGCCTAACTTTGGAATAAATTCCCAAAAAACTATAAGTGCCTCCAGGCGGTGGTGGGTCACTAGTGTGACACCGTTTGGAGTACTCCTACTAGCCCATGGGATGTCCTAGTGACGGGAGTTGTCGAAGCTCCTCAAAAACAAATACTGATTCACCTAAATAAAATTGTTGAAATGGTGAGACCAGGTCGAATCCCAAGAGAACTATGTATTTAATTTCTCAAAGTTTTAAACAAAAACTAATTTCCCAAGAAAAATTCTGGATTTGCAAGTTTCTGCCAATAAACGGATCACCGTTTAGTGTAAACGGCGAACCGTTTACTCTTTGAAGAATTCTGGGAATTAACCGGCTAACCGGATGAGGGAAACGGAAGACCAGTTACGATTTGCGAGCTTACTGACTTTAATCGGCGAACTGATAAGGGAAATCGGCAAACCGTTTGTCAGCTCTTTCCTTTCTGTTTTTATTCGGACAACCGGTAAGGGAAAACGGAAGACCTAATTGGCCAGACCTTTCTGAATTTATCGGCTAACCGTTTAGTGGAAAAAGGTCGCTCATAGTGGTAACGATTCGAGCTTATTCGGCCAGCCGGTTAGGAAACCGTGGCCGCTTTTCTTCTTCTCGGTTCGAAATAAACGGTTAGCCGTTAGTGATTAACGTTAACCGATTACTTGATTCAAGGGTTTTAACGAGAATTTGATAAAATAAAATAACATCAAATGACACAAAACAAGACTTACATTTAAACAAGGAAAATCAATCTTACCAAACTTCCAATCCAAGGGTGTCAATTCCATCCAATTGTAATTTTGATCAGAGGCAAAAAATATAAATTACTCAATCCAAGAACTTAGTCTACTTAATCGAATCCCGTGATAAAGTAATTATTCTCCTAATGTAAAGACTCAAACAATCGCAGAATCCAAACTTATCACTAATTTAACTGGGCATCATCGCTCCATATCAAATTATAGCATTAAGAATAGTGAGAATGACTAAAACAAGATCAAGATTATTTCAGATTACTCCAATTCAATCAATTTGTATTTTTATTTCCTAGAGCTATCAGTAATTGTGGCCATCAATAAACAAAAACATGATCCAACTACATGCTACTCAATTCAAACATTCAAGACAAATACTGATCACAAACTCAAGACTAGCGATAGAAAATAAATATTGAATTAAGCACAACTCAATCAATATAAATAATCCATAGACAATAAGAACAAGAAATAAAAATTACTTGGATGAAGAAATACTTGTTAAGTCCAAAGCCTCACAAAATTACAACTGGAATTTGATTACCCCTGGATCGGAATTAAAACCTTAGCCACTCATGGTGGCCAAACAAAGCAAAAGGTTGTTGAAGAAGAAAAATTAATTGCAGCCGCTGGTTCTTTGTTCACACGTCCCGCTCCCTCTTGTTTCTTCACTTTGCCTTTTATAAGAAACGGCAAGCTCTCCTTTTTCCTTTCAAAGTAGGAGTCCTCTCTCACGTTAGCTTTTCCTCTTTTGCTAGCTTTCCTTTTTCTTGGTTTCTTCTTCCTCTTTGCTAGCTTTCCTAATCCTTCTTGGTTTCTTCTTCTATTAATGCTAGGAAACCGTCTCCTTCAAGTCAACGGTCAGCCCACGTTCCAAAGCCCAATTAAAGCCCTTTTTATCCACTTTTCGTCACAACCTCCATGATTCATTTCCTAAATCAATTCAAATATAATTTCCACGAATTAGCACAAAATAAATCAAGATATGAGGGAATTAAACTAAATATAGCATGACTATTTATCACCTATCAAATTCCCCCACACCTAAACCATGCTTGTCCTCAAGCATATCTCAAATCATCATACCAATCCTCCCTTTTTAACCCATTCAATATCCAAGAATACTAATAAAGCTAAACACACATCAATGAGTCAAATCATAGTGACAATCAAAAGAATAAGCATTCATAGGATAGAATTTGTAACAAAAACACAAGCGTCTTATCAATTCATCAAAATCAAATGCAGCAAGACTTAACACCCTCGCATGGTTTCGCTCAATGCTCTCAAAGTGTTTAGGGTGCGTGTTTAACTCTCAAAATCAAAACGTAGCATGTCATTACCATAGGCTTGCAAATGATTTAAATCTCCACCGCTGCATATGAATATGATGCAAAAATCAAAGGGACTTTGCAAGGGTTGAAATGGGGCTTAGGTAAGGGTATGGTAGAAGGAAAAATGAAGGGTTTAACAATCAAGACAAAGAGTTAGTTATGTGCATGATTTAGATACCATATAAAATAAACAAACAAACTTCTAAGATAATGAAATTTATCCCCACATTTAAGCACTTAAAACACTTGGAGAAACAATTTGATAATTCAATTGCTTTTGCAAATAATTCTCCAATCATCGAATCAAGGGAATAAATTTCACAACAAAGATTTTTTTTTTTTTCTTCTTTTTTTCTTCTTTTTTTTTTCTTTGTCGTTTTTTGTTTTTTTGTTTTTTTTTTCATCATACAATTACTTCACTCTTGTCTTGATAGGGTAGAAAGAAAACAAGGATTACAAACAAAAAGGCTTTGGGTTAAACAAAGTGTTAGAAAACAAAGAAAAGGGAAAAGTAGGCTCAAAGGGGCTAACTAGGGGAAAATAAAAGGTGGGTCTTTTAGAGTCTAAGAATTGGTTAAACCTAATTGCCCTTATCACACTTAAGCATCAATTCAAAAATGTGGTCTCAACATACATTCAAAAGCAAGTTCTAGAATAAACACACTAAGTTTGATACACTCAACAAAAATAAATAGAGCAAAAATGTAATGAGTTGCTCTTAGGCTCAAAAGCTCACTAGAGTGTCTATTTTGCATCAAGTCTTATGCACTTTTCAATCAACGAATTAATTCGACACCATCGAAAATTTTTAAAGAAAACACTATTCATGCTTACCTCTTTCATGCATTAAAACTTAAAACAAAGATGTATCCCTAACTTACAAGGTATTCAAAGATATTGAGAAGACTTAAAGACACAAAAAATTTTTTAAGAACATGCCAAAATCCTAAATCCTCCCCCACACCTAAATAATACATTGTCCCCAATGTATCAACAAGTAAATAGCTCACAAAAAATAATAATGAAAAGTAAATGAGAAGGGAAGAATAAACTCCCCTGAATGTGAGCGGTGTGGACTCGAATGAGCTAGGGAGAGGGTTCCAAGGAAATCTGAAAAGTGGCGCGAGCACGATTTATTGAGGTTAATCTTCTTCATCAAGAACATCTGGAGGCTTAAAATAAAATCAACAAAAGTAAAGAAAACTAAATATAATAAAGAAATGAAAATTCAAAAGCGAGAATAAAGAAAATATTTGGGTTGCCTCCCAAAAGCGCCTTTGTTTTATGTCTTTTTAGACACAAGTCGCAGTTTAATAGATCATCCAATGCCTTTAAATTAGATTGTGCATCTAATTCTAGCTCATTCCCAACACTTCCTTGGGCAAAAACATCCTGCACAATAGGTTAATCAGCATCCGAAAAAGAGAATGTTCATCAAGAGGGTGTTTCACAAAGATCAAGTATATTAAACTTAACAATCTCTCCATCAAACTCGACAGAGAGAGTACCTCATCTACATCAATTTTTGTTTTGGCGCTATGAAAGGTCTTCCTAATAAATTGAAGGATTTCAAGAAGGATGACCTTCCATCTCTAAGATGTAGAAATCTACAGGAAATATAAGCTCATTAACTTTCACCAAAACATCTTCTACTATCCCAAGTGGGTGAATATAAGAACGGTCAGCCAATTGAATAACTACACGCTTTGCATAAGTCATTTAATTTTAATTCTTGGTAAACAGAAAATGGCATGACATTAATTGAAGCTCCTAAATCTAGCATAGCATGCTCAACTTTCTTTTCACCAATCACACAAGGTAATGAAAACATACCTGGATCCTTGCATTTTTCTGGCATTTTCTTTTGTAAAATTGCCGACACATTCTCGCTTACCTCAACCTTCCCCTTAGCTTTCATTTTCCTTTTGTTGGTGTACAACTTTTTCAAGAACTTTGCGTATTTGGGAATTTGTTTGATCGCATCCAATAAGGGGATGTTAATTTGCACTCTCCTAAACGTGTCCAGGATCTCCTTTTCTTGCTCATCTTCTTTTGGCTTAGCTAACCTGCTAGGAAAAGGAGGTGTAGGTGTGTAAGATGAAAGAGATAAAGGAGGATCGAATTTTACCCCTCGCCTTATTTTAGATGGAGCGTCTTCATCTTCATCTCCCTTGGCCATTTCAGCGTCTTTAGGTGGAGTCGACCCCGAAGGAATTTCTTTTCCGCTTCGCAGTGAAATTGCACTACAGTTTTCCCTTGGGTTGATTTCTGGTTGTGAAGGCAACTTTCCAGAATTTTGAGCTTCCAACTTACTAACTGATGTGGCTAATTGAGTGATTTGGTTGCCTAAACTCTGGATGCTTGTTCTTGTTTCCTGTTGAAATTGAAGAGTGTTGGTAGCAAGATTCTTAACAATATCTTCCAGAGCTGAGTTGTAGGACTGGAGGTGGTCTTGTGAAGTTCTCGAGGAGGTGGCCTTTGTTGTCCTCCTTGGTTTCCATAGCTAAAGTTAGATGATCCTCCATCATGATTGTAGTGATTCGAATAGGATCATACTTCGAGCGTGCCTGTGAAACCCATTTATGGCATTGGCTTGTGGAGTCTTGTTGCAACGCTGGGCACATATCCGCAGGGATGCCCATGAAGTGAGCATATCCCACACGCTTTCACCGCTTGCGCTTGCCCTACAGCCATTTGACGAACCAAAGCGCTTAAATCAGAAATTTGATTTTAAGGTCACTTACCTCGTTAACGTGTTTCGATAGATCCTCCACCCGCCTGTACCAAATTGTTGAGAAGTTTCAGCCATGTTTGAAATCAATTGTTCTCGCTCCTGTCTTGTTCACTAAAGCTCCACCACTTGTCGCATCAATCATACTCCTATCCATTGGCAATAATCCTCATAGAAATATTGGATGAGGAGTTGATCCGAAATTACGGTGGGGAAAGCTAGCACATAATCTTTGAATCGCTCCCAAGATTCTATGGCCTCCTCAAAGCTGATCCAAGTGATGCCATAAATCTCCTTCCTAATACTAAGGTGCGAGGCAGGAAAGAATTTCTCCAGAAATAGCCTCTTCATCTCATTCCATGTGGTGATAGAACCGGAAGGTAGATAATAGAGCCAATCTTTAGCTTGATCCTTCAAAGAGAATGGAAAAGCTCTAAGGTTGATTTGCTCCTCGGATACACCATGTGGCTTCATTCCAGAGCAAACAATGTGAAATTCTTTGAGGTGCTTATGAGGATCTTCACCTGCAAAACCACGAAAAGAAGGAAGTAAATGAATCAAACCAGATTTTAATTCAAAATCATTAGCAATATTTGGAAAAGTAATGCATAGGGGCTGTTGATTCAAATCTGGTGCGGCGAGTTCTTTGAGAGTTCTGTCCGCCATCTTTTCTTCAATTTCTGCAAAGATGGATGTACCACCAGTAGTTAAGTCTATCTCTGCTTCGTTCTCAAGACGACGTTTTCCTTCTCTAGTCTCTTTCCTCAATTGACGCGCTGTCCTCTCGATTTCAGGATTATACTGCAAATTAGTAGTCTGAGAAGAACGGGTCATAAACTAAATCAAATAAATAATTTAAACAATGAGAACTAAATTGGCTTCCAAGAATCTGCTACCAATTTTGAGTAGGTTGTCAAGCTCCTCAAAACAAATAATTTATCTACCCAAATAAAATTGTTGAATTGGTGAGACCAGTTCTAATCACTAGGGAATTATGTATTTAATTTCTCAAAGTTTTAAACAAAACTTAATTTCCCAAGAAAATTCTGGATTTGCAAGTCGCCAATAAACGGATCACCGCTTAGTGTAAACGGCGAACCGCTTACTCTTTGAAGAATTTCGGGAATTAACCGCTAACCGGATGAGGAAACGGAAGACCGCCACGATTTATGAAGCCATCGACTTTAATCGGCGAACTGATAAGGGAAATCGGCAAACCGCTTTGTCACTCTTTCCTTTCTGCTTTTATTCGGACAACCCAGGGGAAAACGGAAGACTAATTCGGTTGTGACCTTTTCCGAATTTATCGGCTAACTGCTTAGTGGAAAACGGTGCCGCTCAGTGTGGTAACGATTCTGGAGCTTATTCGGCCAGCCGGTTAGGGAAACCGGTAAGCCGTTTTCTTCTTCTCTCGGTTCTGGAAATAAACGGTTAGCCGTTAGTGATTAACGGTTAACCGATTACTTGATTCAAGGGGTTTTTAACGAGAATTTGATAAAATAAAATAAAATAAAATGAAACAAAACAAGACTTAAATTTAAACAAGGAAAATCAATCTTACCAAACTTCCAATCCAAGGGTGTCAATTCCATCCAATTGTAACTTTGATCATAGGCAAAAATATAAATTACTCAATCCAAGAACTTAGTCTACTTAATCGGAATCCCGCATAAAGTAATTATTCTCCTAATGTAATAGACTCAAACAATCGCGTAAATCCAAACTTATCACTAATTTAACTGGGCATCATCTTTCCATATCAAATTAAGCGATAGCATTAAGAATAGTGAGAATGACTAAAACAAGATTATTTCAGATTACTCCAATTCAATCAATTTGTATTTTTATTTCCCTAGAGCCTATCATGCAAGCTATGTAATTGTGGCCATCAATATACACACACATGAGCCAACTCCTTGCTACTCAATTCAATCGTTCATGACAATTACGGATCACAAACTCAAGACTAGCGATAGAAAAATAAATATTGAATTAAGGCGTCAACTCAATCAATATAAATAATCCATAGACAATAAGAACAAGAAATAAAAATTACTTGGATGAAGAAATACTTGTTAAGTCCAAAGCCTCACAAAATTACAACTGGAATTTGATTACCCCTGGATCGGAATTAAAACCTTAGCCACTCATGGTGGCCAAACAAAGCAAAAGGTTGTTGAAGAAGAAAAATTAATTGCAGCCGCTGGTTCTTTGTTCACACGTCCCGCTCCCTCTTGTTTCTTCACTTTGCCTTTTATAAGAAGCTCTCCTTTTCCTTTCAAAGTGAGTCCTCTCACGTTAGCTTTTCCTCTTTTGCTAGCTTTCCTTTTTCTTGGTTTCTTCTTCCTCTTTGCTAGCTTTCCTAATCCTTCTTGGTTTCTTCTTCTATTAATGCTAGGAAACCGTCTCCTTCAAGTCAACGGTCAGCCCACGTTCCAAAGCCCAATTAAAGCCCTTTTTATCCACTTTTCGTCACAACCTCCATGATTCATTTCCTAAATCAATTCAAATATAATTTCCACGAATTAGCACAAAATAAATCAAGATATGAGGGAATTAAACTAAATATAGCATGACTATTTATCACCTATCACCTAGGGGAGAGAAATCATGTTACTTTTGGAGGAAAACCCAACTCCCCCCTCGGACCCTAAGGCCAAAAACTATAGCACACCAGTTTTGGCCTTTCCTCATGGGCCTCTTTAGAGCTGCCTTAGAACTCTGGCCTGGTTTTTTTTGTTGAATTTTGGAATAAACTTTGCAAAACCACTTCAGGGCTCCAAACAGACTCTCGTCTTTTATGGGCCCCCGTGAGGCCCAAAATCGGTGTGCCATAGCCTTGTCCTGGGGGCATAAGGAGAGAAGTTAGGTTTCTCTTTAAAAGTAACCCCGTTCTTCTCCCCTAGAACATTCCTTGGGCTGCTAGAGGTGCCGCAAGGCCTTGACCTACCGTAGTCCAGGAGGCTTTAATAGTTTTTGGGCAATTTATTCTAAAAATAGGCCAAAAAAGTCAATTTTTTTGTTAAATTTTAGAATAAACTATGCTAAAACTACTTTCGGGCTCCAAACATACTCATGTCTTTTTTAGTGGAATTGCTATACGTGTAGAAAGGTGTGTTTAGAAGCCCATTCTAAAATTAGAGTGCAGCCTGGGGGAGACCTATGAAAAAGGCACAAATTTAGTGTGTTATAATCTTTGGCCCAGAGGCCCGAGGTGAAATGTTGGGTTTCTCTCTAAAAGCATCCCCGTTGTTCACCCCTAGATATTTCTTGGGCAGCCAGGGGTGATCCAAGGCCTTGCCCCACCACCGTATTTGAAGCTCTCATAATTTTTGGGCAATTTATTCTAAAAATAGGTTGAAAAAGCTGGTTTTTCTTGTTGAATTTTGGAATAACCTTCACCAGGGCCCCAAATAGACTCTCGTCTTTTCCGATGGCATTGTGCCCCCATGGAAAGGTACATTCAAAAGTCTGTTAAAAAAATCTAGGCCCATTAAAAAGGCAGTATGCTACAGACTTTGGCCTGAGATCCCAAGGAGAGAAGTTAGGTTTCACTCTAAAAGCGACCGTATGCTTTTACCCTCTGACAATCCTTTGGCCATTAGGGGTATTTCAATGCCTTGCCCTACCGCTGTCTGGGAAGCGCTCATAGTTTCTAGGGCTCCAAAAGGACTCATATCTTTTTTGATGGCATTGGCCACTGGTGGGATGTTGGATTCGAAGGCTCGTTCCAAAATTCCAGGGCAACACCAGGGAGGCCTGTGAAAAAGGCCCAAAATCGATGTGCTATAGCTTGTGGCATAGGGGCCTAATGAGAGAAGTTGTGATTCTCTCCTAAATCAACCTCACTCTTTTCTCCTGGGACACTTTTTGGGCCGCCGGGGGTACTTTAAGGCCTTGCTTCACTGCCGTCTAGGAGGCTCTCATAGTTTTTGGGGGAGTTCATTCTAAAAATAGGCCGAAAAAGCTAGATTTTTTTGTTGAATTTTAGAATAAATTCTATCAAAACTACTCCGGGACTTCAAATGGACTCTCGTTTTTCCGGTGGCATTATATCACCCGCGAGAAGGAATATTCAAAAGCCCGTTCCAAAACTCCAGGGCAGCCTCAGGGAGGCCCATGAAAAAGTACCAAAGTAGGTGTGCTATAGGCCTTGACGAAGGGGCTCGATGGGAGAAGTTGGGATTCTCTCTGAAAGCAGCCCTCTTCTTCTCCCCTAGGAAATTCCTTAGGCTGTTAGGGGTGCACAAGGCCTTGCCCTACCACCGTCCGGGAGGCTCTCATAGTTTTCAGGGAGTTCATTCCAAAAGTAGGCTGAAAAAGTCGATTTTTTATTGAATTTTGGAATAAACGTTGCCAAAACCACTCCAAGGCTTCGAAAGGACTCCCGTCTTTTTTGATGGCGTTGGTCACTGACAGAGTGCTGCATTCAGAGGCTCCTTCCAAAATTCAAGGGCAGCACTGGGGTGTGGCCTATGAAAAATGCCCAAAATCGGTGTGCTATAGCCTTTGGCCTAGGGCCCCGAGTCCTTGCTCTACCTTCTTCTTGGAGGCTCTTATAGTTTTTGGGGAGTATATTCTAAAAATAGGCTAAAAAAGCTGGGTTTTCGTTGAATTTTGGAATAAACTCTACCAAAATGCTCCGGGGCTCCAAATGGACTCTCGTCCTCTCCAGTGGCATTGCACTGTTTGTAGGAAGATGCATTCAGAGGCTCGATCCAAAATTGCAGGGCAGCCCCTAGGAGGCCCATGAAAAAGGCGTAAAATCAGTGTGGTGTAACCTTTGGCCTGGGGGTTCAAAGCAAGAAGTTGGGATTCTCTCCAAAAGCATCCCAGTTCTTTTCTCTTAGGAAATTCCTTAGGGGATCGACGATGATCCAAAGACTTGCCCCGCAACTGTCTGGGAGGCTCTCATAGTTTTTTGAAGAGTTTATTCTAAAAATAGATCGAAAAAGTCATTTTTTTTGTTAAATTTTGAAAGAAATTCTGCCAAAACCACTTTGGGGTTTGAACAGAATACCATCTTTTCCAGTGGCAGTACATCGCCCGCAGGAAGGTGTATTTGGAAGCCCGTTCCAAAATTTTAGGGCGGCACATGGAGGCCTATGACAAAGGCTAAAAATCGATGTGCTATAGCCTTTGGTCTGGGGGCTGAAGAAGTGGGTTTCTCTAAAAAAACAACCTAGTTCTTCTCCTCTTGGACTTTCCTTGGGCCACCAGGGATGCTCTAAGGCCTTGCCTTGCCACCGTATGAGAGGCTCTTATAGTTTTTGAAGAGTTTATTCTAAAAATAGGCCGAAAAGCCTTTTTTTTATTGAATTTTGGAAGAAACTCCGCCAAGACCACTCCAAGACTCCAAACGGACTACTATATTTTTCGATGGCATTGCGCCGCCCACGATAAGGTGCATTAAAAGCCCATTCCAAAATTCCAGGGCAGCATAGGGAGGCCCATGAAAATGGCCCAAAATCAGTGTGCTATAACTTTTGGTTTAGCGGCCCGAGGCGAGAAGTTGAGTTTCTCTCCAAGAGCAAACCTATTTTTCACCCTTGGGACATTCCTTGGGTCATCATGGCTCCAAGGCTTTGTTCCGCCACCGTCTGGGAGGCTCTAATAGATTTTTGGAGGCTTATTCTAAGAAAAGGTAAAAAAAGCCCGTCTTTTGTTGAATTTTGGAATAAATTCCACCAAAACTACTCCGGGGGCTCAAGATGGACTCCCATCTTCTCCGATGGCATTGTGTCAATGGTAACAAAGTGCAATCAGAGGCTTGATCTAAAATTATAGGGCAACGTTAGGGACGCCCATGAAAAAGGCTTAAAATCAGTGAGAAGTTGGGTTTTTCTCCAAAAGCAATCTGCTTTCTTCACTCGTGGGACATTCGTTGGGCCATCATGGGTACTCTAAGGGCTCTGCCTCTTTTTAGAAGGCTCGCATAGTTTTTTGGGGAGTATATTCCAAAAATAGGTTGAAAAAGTTGGCTTTTTGTTGAATTTTGGAATAAATCTGCCAGAATGACTATAAGGCTCCAAACGGACTCTCGTCTTCTTTAATGGCATTGCGCCGCCGACACGAATATGCATTCAGAGGCTCGATCCAAAATTATAGGGCAGCCCCTGAAAAAGGCCTAAAATCGGTGTGGTATAACCTTTGGCCTAGGGGTCCGAAACAAGAAGTTGGGATTCTCTCCAAATGCAACCTCGTTCTTCTCCCTTGGGACTTTTTTTGGGGCGCCGAGGGTGCTTCAAGGCCTTGTCCTACCGTCGTTTGGGAGGCTCTCTTCGTTTTGTGGAGTTTATTCCAAAAATAGACTTAAAAAGTTGATTTTTTGTTGAATTTTGGAATAAACTCCGTAAAAACCACTCTAGGGCTCTAAACAGACTCCCATCCTTCCTAGTAGGATGGTGCCGCATGTTGGAAGTTGCATTCAGAGGCTCGTTTCAAAATTCAAGGGTGACCCTAGGGAGGCATGTGAGAAAGACCAAAAATCGGTAAGCTATAGCCTTTAGCCTGGGGCTCAAAGAGAGAAGTTCGCTTTCTCTCCAAAAGCATCCCCAATCTTCTCCCTTAGAATATTTCTTAGGCCGCCGGGGTGCTCTAATGCCTTGTCCCATCAACGTTTGGGAGACTCTCATAGTCTTTGGGGAGTTTATTCCAAAAATAGGTCAAAAAATTTGGTATTTTGTGGAACTTTGGAATAAACTCAGCGAAAACCACTGCACGACTTCGAACATACTCCTGCATTTTTTGGTGGCATTGCATGGTCTGCAAAAAGGTTCATCCAGAAGATCATTCAAAAATTAAAGGACAACCCTTGGGAGGTCCATGAAAAAGGCCCAAAATCGGTGTACTATAGCCTTAGGTAGGGGGCCCAAGGCGATAAATTGGGTTTCTCTAGAAAAGCAGCCCTGTTCTTCCCCCTTAGACTTTCCTTGGGCTATCGAGGGTGCTCCAAGGCCTTGCTTTGCCACTATTTTAGAGGCTGTCATAGTTTTTGGGGAGTTTATTTCAAAAAAAGGCTGAAAAAGTCATTTTTTGTTGAATTTTTTAATAAACTCTGCCAAAACCACTCTGGGGTTTCAAACAAACTCTCGTCTTCTCTAGTGGCATGTGTTGCCCATAGTAAGGTGCATTCAGTAGCACGTTCTAAAATTTTAGGGCAGCCCTGGGGAGGCCCATGAAAAATGCCAAAAATCGATGGGCTATAGCCTTGGCCTGGGGTAGAGATGGCAAAAATACCACTGGTCCGGGACCCGACCGCACCTGTGTGTTGTAATATGGGTATTACCTGCGGTATGCCATCGGGTAGGTCTTGGGCATCACTTGATAAACCCGGAACCCGGATTTTATTAAAAAAATATTATAAAATATATATTATTTTAAATATTTATATTTATTTGACTCATTTATTACACATTATAAAGTTTTAAACACTTAAAATTTATATTTTCATGTTAAATTTTATTAAAATAAATTTAAAACTTATAAAATTACCAAAAATTAAAAAAAAATACACATATAATATTAAAAAATATAAAATCTGGGAACCCGGATAAAAACCCAGAAACCCTACCGGACGGTTCCATCCGAGGCAGGTCATCATTGATCGGACCGGCGGGTTTTGCCATCCCTAGCCTGGGGCCCTGAGGAGAGAAGTTGGGTTTCTCATCTAAAGCAACCCCATTCTTCTCCCCTTAGTCCTTTCTTGGGCCACCAAGGGTGCTCCAAGGCCTTGCTCTATCGCCGTATGGGAGGCTCTCACAGTTTTTAGGGAGTTTATTTGAAAAAGAGGATAAAAAGGCCTTTTTTGTTGAATTTTGGAATAAACTCCAACAAAACCACTCAGGGGCTCCAAATGGACTCCCATCTTCTTTTGTGGAATTGCGTCGCTAGCATGAAGTGCAGTTAAAGGCGTGTTGCAAAATTCCACAGTAGCCCCTAGGAGACTGGTGAAAAAGGCCTAAAATCAGTACTTTCTAGCTTTTGCCTAGTGGCTTGAGGAGAGAAGTTGGGGTTCTCTTTTAAAGCAGCCTCATTCTTCTCCCCTGGGACATTCGTTGGGCCACCGGGAATTCTCCAAGGCCCTAGCCCACTGCTATCTAGGAGGCTATCTTGTTTTTATGGAGTTTATTCTAAAATTAGGCTGAAAAAGTAGGTTTGTTGCATTTTTTTAATAAATTCTGCCAAAACAACTCCAAAGCTCAAAGCGGACTCCTGTTTTTTTGGGTAGCCTCGTACCGCCCACAGAAAGATGCATTCAAATGGCCATACTAAAATTCTAGGGCAGCCGTACGGAGGCCCATGAAAAAGGCCAAAAATTGGTGTGCTATAGCCTTTGGCCTTGGGGCCCGAGTAGAGAGGTTGGGTTTCTATCCAAAATCACTATTCTTGGGCGAACCTCTAGCACACCTTCCCTCTTACAGCAAGAGGCCCCTCGAAGCGAGTGGACCCATTTCTGACACCTGGAGTGGCTAAACCCCCCTTCACATGTCCACGGACCAAAGGCTAGAGCACACCGGCCTTGGCGTCTAGCGCCTTTGGGTCAGAAGCACTATTTTTGGACGGGCCTCTGGGCTTACCTTCCTGCTGGCAGCTAGAGGCCTCTCGAACAGATCGGTCTCATTTCTGATACCCAGAGTGGGTAAACCCCCTCCCCAACCCCTACAGGCCAAAGACTATAGCACACCGGCCTAAGCGCCTAGTGCCCCTAAGTCAAAAGCACTATTTTTGGCGGGCCTCTGGCTGCACCTTACCTCTGGCAGGGCGAGGGCTCTTAAAAATACTGGACTCATTTCTGACACCTAGAGTGGCTGAACCACCCTCCCCACCCCCTACGGGCCAAAGACTATAGCACACCAGCCTCGGCACCAAGCATCCCTGAGTTAGAAGCAGTATTTTTGGGCGGGCCTCTCAATGCATCTTCTCTCTGGAAGCGTGAGACACCTTAAAATGACTGAACTCACTTCCAACACCTAGAGTGGCTAAACCCCTTCCCCATCCCAACGAGCTAAATACTATAGTACACTAGCCTTGGCGTCTGGTGCCCCTAGGTCAGAAGCATTATTTTTGGGCGGGCCTCTGGGCGCACCTTCCCGTGGCCTGCTCAAGGCTTTTTAAAAAGATTGGAACCATTTCTGACAACCGAAGTGGATGAACCCCCTCTCTAACCCCCACGGGCCAAAGGTTGTAGCACAACGGCAACGGCCTCGGCCTCTATTGCCCCTGGTTTAGTAGCACTATTTTTTGGGCGGGTGACTAGGCCCACCTTCCCGTTGACCGCTTGAGCCCCATTGAAAAGACGGGACTTTTTTTTTGATACCTAGAGTGGCTGAAACCCCTCCCCACCCCCCACGGGCCAAAGGCTATAGCACACCAGCATCGGCACCGACCACCCCTTGGTTAGAAGCACTATTTTCGGGCGGGTCTTCGGGCACATCTTCCCACCGGCTGGTCGAGGCCCCTCAAAAAGACTACGCTCATTTCCGATGCTCGGAGTGGCTGAACCTCCTTTCCGAGGGCGACTCAAGGTCTCGCAAAAAGACTGGACTAATTTTTGACGCCTTGAGTAGTTGACCCCCCTGCCCACGCCTACAGGACAAAGGCTATAGCACACCGGGCTTGGAGTGTAGTGCCCCTGGGTCAAAAGCATTATTTTTGGTTGGGCCTCTAGGATCACCTTCCCACAGGCCGCTTGAGGCACCTCGAATAGACTGGACTCGTTTCTTAAGCTCAAAGTGGCTGAACCCCTTTCCCACCGCCCACGGTCTAAATGATATAGCACACCGGCCTCGGTGCCCAGCGCTACTAGGTCAGAAGCACCTTTTTTGGGTGGGCCTCTGGGCCCACCTTTCCTCAGGTAGCATGAGGTCCCTCGAAAAGACTGGACTCGCTCCGACACCCTGAGTTGTTGAACCTTCCTTCCCACTTCCCATGGGCCAAAGGCAACAGTACACCAACCTCGGCGCCTAGCACCAATGGGTTAGAAGCACTTTTTTTGGGTCGGCCTCTGGGCATACCTTTCCTCTAATATTGCAAGGCCCTTCGAAAAGCCTGGAATTGTTTTCGACACCCAGAGTGGTTGAACCCTATCCCCATCATCGCGGGTCATAGACTATAGCACATTGGCCTCAGTGCCTAGCGCCTTGTGTCAGAAACATTATTTTTGGGTAGGCATCTCACGAGCAGCTCGAGGCCCCTCAAAAAGGTTGGACACATTTCTGTCACCTGGAGTGGTTGAACCCCCTCCCCACCCCCTATGGGCCAAAAGCTATACCGCACCAGCCTCAACATTTAGCACCACTGGGTTAGAAATACTATTTTTGGGAGGCCTTCTGGTCATACCTAGCACTATTTTTGGGCGGGCCTCTGGGTCCACCTTCTCGTTGGCCTCTAGAGGCCCCTCGAAAAGGCTGGACTCATTTTCGATGCCTGTAGTAGTTGAATCCCTCCCCAACCCCACAGGCTAACGGCTATACCACAATGGCCTCGGAACCTGGCGCCCCTGGGTGAGAAGCACTTTTTATGGCGGGCATCTGGGCGCACCTTCCCTCTGGCTGCGCAAGACCCCTCGGAAAGGCTAGATGTTTCTGACACCTGTAGTGGCTGAACCTCCTCCCTAACCCCCACGGGCCAAAGGCTATAGCACACCGGACTTGGCGCCAAGTGCCCCTAGGTCAGAAGAATTATTTTTGGGCGGGCCTCTGGGCGTACTTTCTCTCTAGCGGATCAAGGCACCCTAAAAAGAGTAGACTCGTTTCCAACATACGGAGTGGCTGAACCCTCATCCCTCACGGGCCGAAGGCAATATCACATCGACTTCGGCGCCAAGTGCCCCTGGATTAGAAGCACTATTTTTGGGTGGGCCCCTAAGAACACCTTTCCACCTGCAGTGCCAGGCTCCTCAAAAAGACTAGACTCGTTTCCGACACCCGGAGTGGCTGAACCCCCTCCCCAACGCCACGGGCTAAAGGTACTAGCTCAACGGCCTCGGCTTCTAGCACCACTGGGTCAGGAGCATTATTTTTAAGCGGGCCTCTGGGCGTACCTTCCCGCGGCTGCTCAAGGCCTTTAAAAAAGACAAGAATCATTTCCAACAACCGGAGTGGCTGAACCCCAACCCCAACCCCCGCGGGCCAAAGACTGTATCACAACGGACTCAACACTTACCGCTCCTGGGTCAAAAGCACTATTTTTGGGTGGGTCGCTGGTCGCACCTTCCCCGTGTGCTGCTCGAGCCCCCTCGAAAAGACTGGACTCATTTTTGATTCCTAGTGTGGCTGAACCCCCTCCGCACCCCATACGGGCCAAAGACTATAGCATATCGGCATCGGTGCTTAGCGCCCCTAGGTAAGAAGCACTTTTTTTAGGCGGGCCTCTGGGCGGAACTTCCTCTGGTGGCGTGAGGCCCTTGAAAAGATTGGACTGAAAACCTAACACCCAGAGTGGCTAAACGCCCCTCACCACCGCCCATGGGTCAAAGACTATAGTACACTGGCATCGGCCATTAGCACTCCTGGGTTAGAAGCACTTTTTTTGGTTGAACCTCTGGGCGCACCTTCCTTATGGCTGAACGAGGCACCTCGAAAAGATTGGAAATGATTCCGACCCCCGGAGTGGCTGAACCCCCTCCCTACCCCCACAGGCCAAAGGCTATAGCACACCGGACTCGGCGCCTAGTGCCCCTAGGTCAGAAGCACTATTTTTGGGTGGGCTTTTGGGTGAACCTTCCCTCTGGTAGTGCAAGGCCTCTAAAAAAGAGTGGACTCATTTCCGACATACAGAATGCCTGAACCCCCCATCCCGCACGGGTCGAAGGCAATATCACAGTGGCCTCGACACCTAGCGCCCCTGGATCATAAACACTTTTTTTGGGTGGCCCCTAAAAACACCTTTCTAAGGGCATTGCCATGCCCCTTGAAATGATTGGACTCGTTTATGACACTTGGAGTAGCTTAGACCCTCTCTATGGTACCACGGGCAAATGATTATAGCACACTCGGCTCGGCGCCTAGCACCGCTAGGTCAGGAGCACTTTTTTTGGGGCAGGCCACTGGCCACACCTTCCCTCTGGTAGTGTGAGGCGACCCAAAATGACTGGACTCATTTGCGACACCCGGAGTGGCTGAACCCCCTCCCTATCCCCCAAGGGCCAAAGGCTATAGCACACCAGTCTTGGTGCCGAACGGCCATGGGTAAGAAGCATTATTATTGGGCGGGCCTTTGGGCGCACCTTCCTGTAGGCCGCTCTAAACGCCCCTGTCGGCTTTCTGACCTCAGGTTCTTTACACTGCGGGCACTTTTCTTGGGCGGGCCTCTACGCATACCACCGCACGAGTGCCGCGGGGCACCTCGCCAAGGGGGTGACCATTCTGACTGCCAGGAAGGCCACACCCCCTGCCCCCGTGGTGCAAAGGCTATCACCCACCGGGGCCCCGACTGTAACACCCCAAATCTAACACGTGCAGAGCACGTGAGAGAAGGAGGTTACTCGCAAAACATAATCTCTATTCATAAATACCAAACTGGTATACCTCAAATTCTTATAAGAATAATCCACAAGTTCATATATCTAACGCTAAATACTCTCTCCAAAAACATAAAAATAACAAAGTCTCAAAACCCAAATTACAAGTTCATGATCGAAATAAACTAAAAAAAACATAAGTCTATTCTTCTTTTTCTTCTTATTCAAATAGGGAACAGAAACGAAAATCTCTAACTTCATGGCTAGGCACACCTCTCAAAGGAACTTAATCTGTAAAAAGTAATGACTAGGGGTGAGCCGTCAACTCGGTAAGTAAAACCATTCCTAACATACTAGGCCTATCGATGCCCAAAATATATTACAAGCCTTCTTTGAACAAAACATATGTCATAAATCCATAAATTTCATAAAAACTATATTCCATGATGAAATAATGTATTTCAATTAGATAACGTAAATCCATAAGAATTCAGAATATCAAAAACACAGTTACTTATTAAGGTAAATCATATTCACATGTACATAAAATGAAAAGTTAGCTTATGTCACATAGTGTCACCTATAGTCTCGGTGACTCGGCCCAGACAGAATCAGAATCAGAATATTGTGTGCACATTCAGAACTTATACCCAGTACTGGTCTAGACAGATATATCGTATATTACGATCAGAATCAGAATAACTATGGACAATGAGCCAAAACATTAAGAATTCCATACAATCATCAATAACTGAAATCTCACATGAGTACAAAACATTCGTATCAGATTCAGAAAAGTCCATAAAAATAATTTAGGCTTGCAAACTACTTTACAGATAAATCATAAAAGGTAGTAATGTCATTAAATATTTTACATATTGAAAAGCATTTATAAAATATTTTGTTAAAAGAATTCAGATTTGAAAACATTTTCATAAATTGATTTTGTTATAAAAATCATTTAATTTTCTAAATACTACAAAAATATTTATACTTATAATAATATCGGAATAATCATACGTATCCAGTACATTAGGAATGAAGTTACTTACCTTGATAAGAAAATCTTGAACTACACACCTCTAAGTCCCTAAGAGCCTTCAACACCTTAACAAATCAAAACATAACTATTAATAACTCACTCTAAGAATCTGTCTTTCTAATTCATTCCCGCACAGGTCTGATCTTAGAATTTTTAACTCTTAATCTAAAACTTCGAATGACATAATATTCTACAAAGCTATTCTGGACATCCATGGGTACCTCATATAAAATTTTGAAGAGGATCCGAGATCAGAAACAGTTTTAAAACTATTTATTTCTCAACAATTCCAAAACTATTTTCTCACAACCTTAACCGAACAGAACAGGTTCTGAGAATTTTATAAAATGAAATACTTATCAGAAAATTATGAACTTAACACTGGAGATACGAGACACATATATTAACATCCTTATAAAATTTCATAATTTTCTGAGTTCATTTGATAGTGAAAATAATTCTGTAAACCCGATCGGACTGCTGGAATCGCAGTTTTCCAGTGCAGTGGTTTCTAATTCGAAAATACATATTAAATTGAAAACGAAATCAAATTTGATGAAATAAAATTTATTAAGGAGGTTCTCTATGTCTATTTTCCAGAATATAAATTGCTAAGAAAAATTCGTTCACAAAATATCAGTTTAAAAATCAAGATATCATGCTGTCCAGAATCATTCTACATGCTTATTATGCCAAGGGTTGATTAACCAAACTCTTAATTAATCAAAACCCTAAACAAGGCCCAAACACATCCTATATCATGCATCAAGATCTCAAATCATGTCAGCATAAACCTTACATAGAATGATTTACAAGAAATTCTTGAAGGGAATAAGGAGGGTATACAAACCGTTTTCTTTGATTGAATCCTAAGGTTTGAGTGAAGAAAAATTATGAACAATTGATAAGAGAGGAAACAAGAATATCATAAGTTTCTAGGGTTATGAAAAAGGAAGATAAAAGATGAATTTATAGGGAATGAGATTTTGGAGAAATAGCCCTTTTTGTAAAAACTAACTTATAATTAACCTTTATTAATAACTTAATACCCTTTTCTAACAAGGGTTAAAAGGCCTTCATAATTCCTAGTAAAAGCCCAAATTCCATAAGGAATTCTTTATTATTATTATTTTTTGTCATTACACCGACTCTTCGCTATCCAGCCTCCTGGGCACTTTCAGCCGACTGCCTCACCGAGTGGGAGCCTCAAGGGTGACCATCGTCCGGAAGGCCACACCCCTTCCCCAACCCCACGTGGCAAAGGCTATAGCACACCGGGGCCCCAGTGCCCTTTTATCCTGTGGGCCCCAGCCAAGTACGCACTTTTATTGGGTGGGCCTCTGCACAAGACCCCCCATAGGTGCTGCGAGGAGCCTCTTCAAGGCGGTGACCATTCCGATTCTAGGGTAGGCCACATCCCCATCGGGCAAAGGCTATAGCCCATGAGGCCCCCCGTGACCTTTCGCCCTGCATACATTGTTTTTTGGGCAGCTCTATACACGCATCCACCCACGAATGCCGGGGGGTGCCCCGCTAAGAGGGTGACATTTCTGAGTCTAGGGGAGGTTACACCCCCTGCCCTACCCCCACGAGTCAAAGGCTATTGCCCATCGTCACCGCAGCGCCCTTATGCCCTCAGGCCCCCTGCCTTGCAGGCTCTTTTTTTTTGTCATCCCTTTGAACGTGGCCATCCACGGGTGCCACGGGGTGCCTTGCCAATGGGGCGACCATTCTGAGTTTAAGGGAGGCTACACTCGCCCACCCCACTTCAGCAAAGGCTATAGTCCGTGGCTCTGCCAAGACTTTTGCCACTTGCTGTCTGAGGCACTTTTTTTGGGCGGGCCTCTACACACGGCCTCTTATGGGTGCCGTGGGGTGCCTCGCCTAGGGGGTGACCATTCCATGTCCAGAAGAGGTCACACCCCCTCCTTCGCCCCCTCTTTAGCTAAAGGCCACATCCCACTTTGGCCCCGGTGCCCTTCCGCCCCCTGGCCCCCTGCCTTGCAGGCACTTTTCTTGGCAGGCCTCAGCACGTGGCCCCTCAAAGGTGCAGCAGGGCTCCTTGCCCAGGGGGCGACGATTCTGATTCTGGAGGGCTCCTTCCGCACTCAGGCCACCTGCCCCGTGGGCACTATTTTTGAGCCAGCCCTTGCACGGAGCCCTCATGGGTGCCGCAGGGCACCTCACCGAGGGCGTGACTATTCCGAGTCCGGGGAAGGCCACGAACCCCCCGCCCCCACGGGCAGCTATAGCACACCACCGCCTGCCGCGCCTCACGCTGGGCCAAGCACTATTTTAGGGCAAGCCTCATGCGGCCTCCACAGCCCCGAGGGCCCTCAAAAGACTGACCCTTTCCCACAGCCGGTTAAACCCCACCCACCCCCACGGCCCAAGGCTAGCACACCGCCCCGCCTCTGCTTTTTCTCATACTGGCCAAGCACTATTTAAGAATCCTCGGCTGCCTCTCACAGCCCCCGAGGGCCCTCAAAAGACCTGACCCTTTCCGTGCTTCGACCGCTCAACCCCCATCCCCACCCCCACCGGCCCAAGGCAATAACACACCTCCCCGCCTCTTCAGTGCCACTGGGCCAAGCACTATTTGGCAAGCCTCGTCAGCGGCCTCCCACAGCCCCGAGGCCCTCAAAAGACTGACCCTTCCGACCGGCTCAACCCCCATCCCCACCCCCCACGGCCCAAGGCTATAGCACACCGCCCCCGACCCCTCTTTCACCGCAGTCGGAAGCACTATTTTGGCAAGCCTCGTCTGGCTCCCAGTCCGAGGGCCCTCGGTGACGGACCTTCCGATAGCCCGACCGGCCGAACCCTACCCAAACCCCACGGGCCCAAGAGACATCATTTATTTTCGCACTCATGGGCCAGAAGCATTTGGGCAGGCCTCTGTGCCCCCCAGGGCCCTCAAAAGACGGACCCTTTCCGACAGCCGACCTCCGAACCCCCCACCCCACGGGCCACTGCTATAGCACACCTCCCCCTGCTTTCACACTGGGGCCAAGCACTATTTAGGCCTCTGGCTGCGGCCTCCCAGCCCCGAGGCCCTGAAAAAGACTGACCTTTTCCGACACCATACCCCATCCCCACCCCCACGGGCCCAAGGCTATAGCACCTCCCGCCTCGCTACCGCCTGGGTCAAGCACTATTTTAGTCAAGCCGTCATGGCCTCCCACAGCCCTGAGGGCCCTTGAAAAGACTGACCTTTCGACGGTCTGACGAACCCTCCCCACGCCCCCAAGGCTATAGACACCCGCCCCTGTTTCGCGCTTACGCCGCTGGGCACTATTTTAGGCAAGCTCTACACACGAGCCCCCGACGGTCCCGAAAAGACTGACCCTTTCCACCGCCCACTTGAACCCTCCCACCCCCACGGGCCCAAGCATAGCACGCCTCATTATACGCGCCTTGCGCTGTCTGAAGCACTATTTAAGGCAAGCCAACGTCATGCCTCCCACAGGCCCCTCTGAGGGCCTCAAAAGATCGAACCTTTCCGATATCCCGCACTCAACTCCCTCCACCCCCACGCCCAAGCATACATCGCCCCGCCTGTTTTACGACACTGGGCCGACATTGTTAAGGCAAGCTCTGGCCGAGTTTCACAGCCCCCTGAGGCCTCGAAAGACTGACCCTTTCCAGTCCGACTGGAACCCCCATCGCCACCCCCACCAATATAGCACACCGCCCTGTCTTCGCGCCTTGCATACCTGGGCCAGGCACTATTTCGCAAACCTCTGGCTGCTCTCACAGGCCCCCGAGGGCCCTCGAAAGACTGACCCTTTCCGACAGTCCGAACCCCTTCTCCACCCCATGGGCCCAAGGCTAGCACACCGCCTCCGCGCTTTGCGCCACTGGGCTGGCAAGCACTATTTTAGGGCAAGCCTCCGTCAGCCTCCCAGCTCCCGAGGGCCCTCGAAAAGACTGACCCCTTCCGATAGGCCGACTGGTCCCCTCCCACCCCTACGGGCCAAATGCTATAGACACCGCCCCGCCTCGGCCGCTACCGCCTGGCCAGGTAAGCCTCCTGCGGCTCACCACACGCCCGAGGGCCCCGAAGACTGGACCCTTCCGATAGCCGGCCAACCCCTCCCCACCCCATGTGCCCAGCGCTATAGCACACCGCCCCGCCCCTATTTCCCACTGTAGCTGTGGCACTATTTTAGTGCAGCCTCCGCCTCCCACGGGCCGAGGCCTCGAAAGACTGGACCTTTCAGCGACCGCCGAACCCCTCCCCACCCCATACGGGCCCAAGGCTATATCACCCCGCCCCTGCCCCCTGTTTCGCGCCGCGCTGGGCTGAGCACTATTTTGGGCAAGCCTCCGGCCACCTCCCATAGGCCCCCCGAGGGCCCTCAAAAGACTGACCTTTTGACAGCTGACCGTCAACCCTCCCACCCCATACACGGGCCCATAGTACACCGCCCGCCTCTTTTCGCACGCACTGGCTGGGCTGAAGACTATTTTAGGCAAGCCTCTGCCGCTCTCCCAGGCCCCCGAGGGCCCTCGAAGACTGGACCTCTTTCACAGACTGGCAACACCCTCCCACCCCATACGGGCCAAAGGCTACACACCGCCCGCCTCGCGCCTGCGCTGGGCTGAAGCACTATTTTAGGGCAAGCCTCTGGTCGGGCCTCCCACAGGTCCCCAAGGGCCCTCGAAAGACCTGACCTTTCCGACAGCCCGACCGTCAACCCTCCCACCCACCACGGGCCCATGACCCCCGCCCCTGCCCTGCTACCGCTGGGCCAGAAGCACTATTTTGGGGCAAGCCTCTGGCCGCGGCCTCCCATAGGCACCCCGAGGGCCCTCGAAAAGACTGGACCCTTTTTTGACAGCCCGACTGGCCGAACCCCCCTCCCCACCCCATACGGGCCCAAGGCTATAGCACACCGCCTCATTACTGGGCCAAGCACTATTTTAGAACAGGCCCCCGGCCCCTCAAAAGACTGACCCTTTCCAACAACCCAACTGGCCGAACCCTCCCACCTCATGGGCCCAAGGCTATAGCACACGCCCGCCTTGTTTCCAGACTGCGCACTGAAGCACTATTTAGAGCAGCTGCCTCCACAGTCCCCACGGCCCTCGAAGACCGGACCCTTTCCAACAACCCAACTGGCCGAACCCCCTCCCACCTCGGGCCCAAGGCTATAGCACACCGCCCCTTGTTTCGACCGCTACCTGGGCTGCACTATTTTAGTGCAAGCCTCTGGCCGCAGCCTCGCACAGGCCCCCCGAGGGCCCTCGAAGAGATCGACCCTTTCGATATCCCGCCGGCTGAACCCCTCTCCACCCCCACGGGCCCAGCACATCGCCCGCCTCGTTTGTCGCCGCTGGCCAAGGATTTTAGGGCAAGCCTCTGCAGGCTTGCTGTGCCCCCAGGGCCCTCGAAAAGACTGACCTTTCCAGAGTCCGACCGCTGAACCCCCATCGCCACCCCCCCGGGCCCAAGGCTAGCACCGCCTCACGCTGCCGCCTGCATCACCGGGCAAGCACTATTTTCGTCATGCCTCACAGGCTCGAGGGCCCTCAAAAGACCTGACCCTTTCCGACAGCCCGACTGGCCTAACCCCCTTCTCCACCCCCCATGGGCCCAAGGTTATAGCACTCCGCCCCCGGCCTCTTTTTCGCGCCTTGCGACGCTGGGCGAAGCACTATTTTAGCAAGCCTCTTGTCATGGGCCTCCCACAGGCCCCGAGGGCCTCAAAAGACCGGACCCTTTCCGATAGGCCGACTGGTCAACCCTCCCACCCCGGGCCAAATGCTATAGCACACCGCCCGCCTCGTCGCCTTGCGCCACTGGCTGGCAGATTTAGCCTCCTGCCCACCACACGCCCCCGAGGGCCTGAAAAGACTGGACCCCTTTAGCTGACCGCCGAACCCTCCCCACCCCCCACGGGCCCACATAGCACACCGCCCCGCCTATTTCGCCTTGCTGGGCTGAAGCACTATTTTAGGCAAGCCTCTCTGCCTCCACGGTTCGGCTGAGGGCCCTTGAAAAGACCGGACCTCTTTCGACAGCCCGACCGCCGAACCCTCCCCACCCCATACGGGCCCATATATCACCGCCCCTGCTGCGCGCCTCTGGGCAAGCACTATTTTGGGCAAGCCTCGCCGCTGCCTCCCATAGCTCCCCGAGGCTCTAAAAGACCTGACCTTTTGACAGCCCGACTGGCAACCCTCCCCACCCCATCCCCCTAAGACACCGCCCGCTCTCTTTTCGCGCCACCGGGGCCAAGCACTATTTTAGGGCATCCGCGGCCTCCCACAGTCCCCACGATGGCCCTCGAAAAGACTGACCCTTTCTCCAACAGCCCAATCAACCCCTCCCACCTACGGGCCCATATAGCACACCGCCTCGCCCTTGTTTTCACTGGGCCAGCTGGCACTATTTTAGGCAAGACTCGCTGCCTTCCAGCTGAGGGCCCCTCGAAAAGACTGGACCCGTTTCCGACAGCCGGAGAACCCTCCTCCCCACCACCCACGGGCCCAAGGCTATAGCACACCGCCCCGCCCCCTTTTCGAGCCTTGGGCCGCTGGGCCAGAAGCACTATTTTAGGCAAGCCTCTCAAGGCCTCCACAGGCCCCCGAGGCCCTCGAAAAGACTGACTCCTTTCCGACAGCCGACTGGTCAACCCTCCCCACCCCCCACGGGACCAAGGCACACCGCCTCACCTCGCGCCACGCTGTAGACCAAGCTTTTCTGTCAGCCTCCCACCGCCCGCCGAGGGCCCTCGAAAAGAGGACCCTTTTCCGACAGGCGGACTGGCTGAACCCCCTTGCCCGCCCCCACGGACCAAGGCTATAGCACACCGCCTCGCCTCGTGCCTGCTACGGGCCAAGCACTTTTTTAGGGCAAGCCTCTGTCGGCGGCCTCCCACATGCCCCGAGGCCCTAAAGACTCTTTTCGACAGCCCGACTGGAACCCTCCCCACCCCATACGGGCCCATAGCACACCGCCGCCTCTTTTCGCTGCGCCTGGGCTGAAGCACTATTTTAGGGCAAGCCTCCTGGTCGCGCCTCCCACAGGTCCCCAAGGGCCCTCGAAAAGACTGGACCCTTCCGACAGCCCGACCGTCGAACCCCTCCCCCCCCACCACGGGCCTAAGGCACCGCCCCGCCCTGCTCGCTTGCCTCATCACTGGGCTGAGCACTATTTCAAGCCTCTGGTCAAGGCCTCCCATACGACCCCGAGGGCCCTCGAAAAGACTGACCCTTTTGACCCGACCGCCGAACCCCCCACCCCACGGGCCTGGCTATAGCACACCTCCTTCTCTGCGCCTTGCCACTGAAGCACTATTTTAGAAGCCTGTCATGCCTCCCACAGTCCCCACGGCCCTCGAAAAGACTGACCCTTTCCAACAACCCAACTGGCCGAACCCTCCCCACCCCCATGGGCCCATATAGCACACCGCCCACTTTGTTTCAGACCTTGCGCTGGGGCACTATTTTAGGCAAGACTCTGGCCGCGGCCTTCCACAGGTCCCCCGAGGGCCCTCGAAAGACTGGACCCTTTCGACAGCCCGACCGAACCTCCTCCCCACCACCACGGGCCCAAGGCACATAGCACACCGCCTCTTTCTCGAGCCTTGCCACTGAAGCACTATTTTAGTAAGCCTCTGTCATGGCCTCCAGGCCCCCGAGGGCCCCAAAAGACTGACCCTTTCCGACAGGCCGATTGTCAACCCTCCCCACCCCCCACGGGCCCAAGGCTATAGCACACGCCTCTTTCGTCCCGCTACTGGGCCAGCACTATTATAGGGCAAGCCTCTGTCAGAGGCCTCCCACAGGCCCCCGAGGGCCCTCGAAAAGACTGGACCCTTTCCGACAGGCCGACGTCAACCCCCCCACCCACGGCTATAGCACACCGCCCGCCTCTCGTGCCTGCGCTGGGCCAAGCACTATTTTAGCAAGCCTCTGGCATGCCTCCCACAGGCCCCTGAGGGCCTCGAAAAGACTGACTTTTCGACAGTCCGACGAACCCTCCCCAATTCCCACACGGGCCTCTATAGCACACCGCCTCGCCTCTTTCGCTACCTTGCGCCTGGGCTGGGCTGGCACTATTTTAGGGCAAGCTCTGGTCTGCCTCCCACAGGTCCCCAAGGGCCCCTCGAAAAGACTGACCCCTTCCGACAGCCCGACTGGCCGAACCCCTCCCACCCCCCACGGGCCTATACAGCACCCCGCCTGCCTCGTTGCTACTGGGCCAAGCACTATTTCAAGCTCTGGCTGGCCTCCCATAGGCCCCCCCGAGGGCCCTCGAAAGACTGGACCCTTTTTTGACAGCCCGACTGGCCGACCCCCCCACCCCATACGGGCCCAAGGCTATAGCACACCGCCCGCCTCTTTTCGCCTCACACCTGTAAGCACTATTTTGGGCCCGCCTGCCTCCCACAGTCCCCACGGCCCTCAAAAGACTGGACCCTTTCCAAAGCCCAACTGGCCAACCCTCCCCACCCCCCACGGGCCCAAGGCTATAGCACACCGCCCCGCCTTGTTTCAGACGCGCCGCTGGGCTGAAGCACTATTTTAGGCAAGACTGCCGGCCTTCCACAGCCCCCGAGGGCCTCGAAAAGACCGGACCCTTTTCGACAGTCCGACCGAACCTCCTCCCCACCACCCACGGGCCCAAGGCTATAGCACACCGCCTCTTTCGAGCCTCACTGGGCTAAGCACTATTTTAGGTGTTTCATGGCGCCTCCCACAGCTCGAGGGCCCCTGAAAAGACTGCCCTTCGACAGCCCACTGAACCCCACCCCCCACGGGCCCAGGCATAGCACACCGCCCCGCCTCTTTCGCGCATCACACTGGGCTAAGCACTATATTAGGCAAGCCTCTGGCCAGGCTCCCATAGCCCCCGAGGGCCCTCAAAGACTGGACCCCATTCTGAGCAGCTGACCGCGAACCCCCATCCCACCCCCACGGGCCCAAGCACACCGCCCCGCGCCTTTACACCAAGCACTTTTTAGGGCAAGCCTCTGTCAGAGCCTCCCACAGCCCCCGAGGGCCCCTCGAAAAGACTGGACCCTTCCGACAGCCCGACTTATGAACCCTCCTCCCCCCATGGGCCCAAGGCTGTAGCACACCGCGCCTACCCCCTTTTTCGCGCATTGCGCTCAGTGGCCAGAAGCACTATTTTGGCAAGCATCGCTGGCTCCCAGCCTCCGAGGGCCCTCGAAAAGACTGGACCCTTCCAGGCACGACTGAACCCCTCCCACCATTACGGGCCAAGAGCTCACCGCCCGCCCCCATACTGCTAAAAGCACTATTTGTGGTAAGCCTATGGCTGGCCTCCCAGGCTCCGAGGGCCAAAAGACCGTCTTTTCCGACAGCTGAGGCTGAACCCCACTTCCCACCCCCACCGGCCCAAGGCTATAGCAAACCGCCGCCTCTTCGCACACTGGCTGGGCTAAGCACTATTAGGCAAGCCTCTGTCAGAGGGCCTCCCATAGGCCCCGAGGGCCCTCGAAAAGACCCCATTCCGATAGCCCGACCGGCTGAATCCCCACCCCCACGGGCCCAAGGCTATAGCACATCGCCTCCTCTTTCGCCACTGGGCCAAGCACTTTTTAGGCACGCCTCCGTCAGCCTCCCACAGCCCCCGAGGGCCCTCAAAAGACTGGACCCTTTCCGACAGCCGACCGGCCGAACCCCCACCCCCACGGGCCAAATGCAGCACACCGCCTCGCCTGCTTGCGCGCCATGGGGCCAGAAGCACTATTTAGGCATGCTGCCTCCTGGCCCCCGAGGGCCCCTGAAAAGACTGACCTTTCCGACAGCCACTGCTGAACCCCCCCATCCCCACCCCCACGGGCCCACTATAGCACACCCCCTCTTCGCGCCTCATGCCACTGGGTCAAGCACTATTTTAGGCAAGCCTGTCGCCTCCCACAGGCCCCCAGGGCCCTTGAAAAGACTGACCTTTTCGACGGCCCGACCGGGTCAACCCCTCCCACCCCCACGGGCCCAAGCCTATAGCACACCGCCCGCCTGCGCGCTTACTACCGCTGGGCCAAGCACTATTTTAGTGCAAGCCTCGTCATGCCACTCAGGCCCCCGACGGTCCCTGGAAAAGACTGACCCTTCCGACCGCCTGGCCGGAACCCTCCCACCCCCACGGGCCCAAGGCACCGCCCCGCCCCATATTTGCGCCTGCGCTGAAGCACTATGGCAAGCCACTGGCCGCGGCCTCCCACAGGCCCCCCGAGGGCCCTCAAAAAGACTGAACCCCTTTCCGATATCCCGGCTGGCTGAACTCCCCTCTCCACCCCCACGGCCCAAGGCACAGGCACATCGCCTCACCCCGTTTTACGCAGACGTGGGCCGGCACTATTTAAGGGCAAGCCTCTGGCCGAGGCTTGCCACAGGCCCCCCGAGGGCCCTCGAAAAGACTGGACCCCTTTCCAGCAGTCCGACTGGCTGAACCCCCCATCGCCACCCCCCACGGGCCCAAGGCTATAGCACACCGCCCCCACCCCGTCTTTCGCGCCTTGTACAGCTGGGCCAGAAGCACTATTTTCGGGCAAGCCTCTGGCCGCGGCTCTCACAGGCCCCCCGAGGGCCCTCGAAAAGACTGGACCCCTTTCCGACAGCCCGACTGGCCGAACCCCCTTCTCCACCCCCCATGGGCCCAAGGCTATAGCACACCGCCCGCCTCTTTTCGCGCTACTTGCGCCAGGCAGAAGCACTATTTTAGCAAGCCTCGTCCTCCCACAGGCCCCGAGGGCCTCGAAAAGACTGGACCCTTCCGAGGACTGAACCCTCCCACCCCTCCGGGCCAAATGCTCTAGCACACCGCCCCGCCTGGTCTCGCGCCGGCCGAAGCAGATTTTAAAGCCTCTGCGGCCTACCACACCGAGGGCTGAAAGACTGGACCCTTCCGACAGCTGACGAACCCTCCCACCCCCACGGGCCCAAGGCTATAGCACCGCCCGCCCCCTATTTCGCGCCTTGCGCCTCTGGGCCAGAAGCACTATTTTAGGGCAAGCCTCTGGCCATGGCCTCACAGCTAGGGCCCTCAAAGACTGGACCTCTTTCGACACCCTGACCGCCGCAACCCTCCCCACCCCACACGGGCCCACATCACCGCCCCTGCCTGCTACCATGTCGCTGGGCCAAGCACTATTTGGGGCAAGCCTCTGCTGCCTCCCATAGGCCCCCGAGGGCCAGCGAAAAGACTGGACCCTTTTGACAGCCCGTCAACCCTCCCACCCCATACCCGGGCTATAGCACACCGCCTCTTTCGCGCCTGCGCACCGGGGCTGAAGCACTATTTTAGGGCATCTGGCTGCCTCCCACAGTCCCCACGGGCCTCGAAAAGACTGACCTTCCAACAGCCCGAACCCCTCCCACCCTACCCCAAGGCCACACACCGCCTGCCCCGCCTCAGACTCACTGGGCCGGGCCAAGCACTTTTAGGCAAGACTCGGCCCACAGTTCCCCCGAGGGCCCTCGAAAGACCTGACCCTCGAGCCCGACTGGCCGAACCCTCCTCCCCACCACCCACGGGCCCATATAGCACACCGCCCCTCGAGCCTGGCCAAGCACTATTTAGGCAAGCTCCTGGCCTCCCACAGGCTCGAGGGCCCTCGAAAAGACTGACCTTCCGACAGCCGACTGGCCGAACCCTCCCCACCCCCACGGACCATAGCACACCGCCCGCCTCTCGTGCCTCATACTGGCCGAAGCACTATGTTTCTGGCCTCCCACTGCCCGCTGAGGGCCTCGAAAAGACTGACCTTTTCCGACAGCCGACTGGCGAACCCCTTGCCCACCCCCACGGGACCAAGGCTATAGCACACCGCCTCGCCTCTTTTTCGCCCCTGGCTATACTATTTAGGCTCCTGTCCGGCCTCCCACAGCTCGAGGGCCCCTCGAAGACTGACCCTTTCGACAGCTGACCGTCAACCCTCCCACCCCATACGGGCCCACACATAGCACACCGCCTCTTTCTTCGCCCACCAATAAGCACTATTTTGGCAAGCCTCTCGCTGCCTCCCACGGTCCCCAAGGCCTCGAAGACTGACCCTTCCACAGCCCGACCGAACCCTCCCACCCACCACGGGCCTATATAGCACCCCGCCTGCCCTCTGTTTCGCTGGGCCAAGCACTATTTGGGCAAGCTCTGGCCGGGTCCCATAGGCACCCGAGGGCCCTCAAAGACTGACCTTTTGACAGCCCGACCGGTCAACCCCCCACCCCATACGGGCCCATATTATAGCACACCTTTCTTTCGCCTACTGGCCAAGCACTATTTTAGTAGCCTCTGCCGCGGCCTCCCACAGTCCCCAGGCCCCTCAAAAAGACTGGACCCTTCCAACAACCCAACTGGCCGAACCCTCCCACCTCTGGGCCCAAGGCTATAGCACACCGCCTCGCCCCTGTTTCGCCTACTGGCTGGGCTGAAGCATTTTAGGGCAAGACTGCGCCTCCAGTCCCCGAGGGCCCTCGAAAGACTGGACCCCTTTTCGACATTGACCGGCCGAACCTCCTCCCACCACCACGGGCCCAAGGCTATAGCACACCGCCCTCCTCTTGGGCCTGGGCCAAGCTATTTTAGTGCCTCTGGTCGCTGGCCTCCCACAGGCTGAGGCCCTCAAAAGACTGACTCTTCCGACAGCCGATTGGCCGAACCCTCCCACCCCCACGGGACCAAGCACACCGCCCCGCCCCTCTCAGCCTTGCGCCGGGCCAAGCACTATTTTAGGCAAGCCTCTGGACGCGGCCTGGCACAGGCCCCCGAGGGCCCTCGAAGACTGACTCCTTCCGACAGGCCGAACCCTCCCACCCCCACGGGACCAAGGCACACGCCCCGCCTCTTTCGTTGCGCCCCCTGGGCTGGAAGCACTATAGGCAAGCCTGTCAGGCCTCCCACCGGCCACGAGGGCCCTCAAAAGACTGACCCTCCGACTGAACCCCGTTCCCCACCCCCCACGGGACCAAGGCTAGAGCACACCGCCTCGCCTTTCGTGCCTGTACTGGGCTGAGCTATTTAGGGCAAGCCTGTCTGCCTCCCACAGGCCCCCTGAGGCCCTCAAAAGACTGGACCTCTTTTCGACAGCCCGACAGGCCGAAGCCCCCCACCCCATACGGGCCCATAGCACACCGCCCCGCCTCTGTTTCGCCTTGCTGGGGCTGACACTATTTTAGGGCAAGCCTCTGGCCGCGGCCTCCCACAGGTCCCCCACGGCCCTCGAAAAGACTGGACCCCTTTCCAATAACCCAACTGGCCGAACCCTCCCCCCCACCCCCCGCGGGCCCAAGGCTATAGCACACCGCCCCTGCCCCTTGCTCAGACTGCGCTGGGCCAGAAGCACTATTTTAGGGCAAGACTCTGTCATGCCTTCCACAGGTCCCTGAGGGCCCTCGAAAAGACTGGACCCTTCGACAGCCTGGCCGAACCCTCCTCCCACCACCCACGGGCCCACATAGCACACCCCGCCTCTTTCGAGCCTTGGGCTGGGGCCAAGCACTATTTTAGGCAGCTCTGTCGGCCTCCCACAGGCCCGAGGGCCCTCAAAAGACTGACCTTTCCGACAGGCCGATTGGAACCCTCCCCACCCCCCACGGGACCAAGGCTATGGCACACCGCCCCCGGCCCCTCTTTCGAGCCTTGCGCAGCTGGGCCAGAAGCACTATTTTAGGGCAAGCCTCATGGCCTCCCACAGGCCCCCGAGGGCCCTCAAAAGACTGACTCCTTCCGACAGGCCGACCGTCAACCCTCCCACCTCTTATAGCACACCGCCCCGCCTCTTTGCCTCACTGGGCCAGAAGCACTATTATAGGGCAAGCCTCTGGCCACGGCCTCCCACCGGGCCGCCGAGGGCCCTCGAAAAGACTGGACCCTTTTCCGACATGCCGACTGGCCGAACCCCCGTGCCCACCCCACACGGGACCAAGGCTATAGCACCCCGCCTCGCCTCTTTCGCGCCATGCGCGCTGGGCCAGAAGCACTATTTTAGGGCAAGCCTCTGGCCGCGGCCTCCCACAGGCCCCCCGAGGGCCCTCGAAAAGGCTGGACCTCTTTCCGTCAGCCCGACTGGCCGAACCCCCCATCCCACCTCCCACGGGCCCAAGGCTATAGCACACCGCCCCCGCCCCCTCTTTCGCGCCTTGCGCCGCTGGGCCAGAAGCACTATTTTAGGGCAAGCCTCTGGTCGCGGCCTCCCACAGGTCCCCCAAGGGCCCTCGAAAAGACTGGACCCCTTTCCGACAGCCCGACTGGCCGAACCCCCCTCCCCACCCACCACGGGCCTAAGGCTATAGCACCCCGCCCCTGCCCCCTGTTTCGCGCCTTGCGCCGCTGGGCCAGAAGCACTATTTTGGGGCAAGCCTCTGGCCGCGGCCTCCCACCGGCCCGCCGAGGGCCCTCGAAAAGACTGGACCCTTTTCCGACAGGCCGACTGGCCGAACCCCCTTGCCCACCCCCCACGGGACCAAGGCTATAGCACACCGCCCTCGCCCCCTCTTTCGTGCCCTGCGCCGCTGGGCCAGAAGCACTATTTTAGGGCAAGCCTCTGGCCGCGGCCTCCCACAGGCCCCCCGAGGGCCCTCGAAAAGACTGGACTCCTTTCCGACATGCCGATTGGCCGAACCCCCCTCCCCACCCCCCACGGGACCAAGGCTATAGCACACCGCCCCCGCCCCCTCTTTCGAGCCTTGGGCCGCTGGGCCAGAAGCACTATTTTAGGGCAAGCCTCTGGCCAAGGCCACCCACAGCTCTGAGGGCCCTCGAAAGACTGACTCTTCCGACAGGCCGACTGGCCGAACCCTCCCCACCCCCACGGGTCCAAGGCACATAGCACACCGCCCCGCCTCTTTCAGTGCTCACCGCTGGGCCGAAGCACCATTATATAAGCCTCTGGCTGCCTCCCACCGGCCGAGGGCCCTCGAAAAGACTGGACCCCTTTCCGACATGCCGACTGGCCGAACCCCCCATCCCACCCCCACGGGCCCAAGCTATAGCACATCGCCTCGCCTCTTTTCGCTACTTGCGCCTCACTGGGCCAAGCACTATTTTAGGGCAAGCCTGGTCGCTGCCTCCCACAGGTCCCCAAGGGCCCTCGAAAAGACTGGACCCTTCCGACAGCCCGACCGCCGAACCCCTCCCCACCCACCACGGGCCCATATATAGCACCCGCCTCGCCTCTGCCTTGCCACTGGGCCAAGCACTATTTTCAAGTCTGTCCGCTGCCTCCCATGCCCCGTGAGGGCCCTCGAAAAGACTGGACCCTTTTCCGACAGGCCGACTGGCCGAACCCCCTTGCCCACCCCCCACGGGACCAAGGCTATAGCACACCGCCCTCGCCCCCTCTTTCGTGCCCTGCGCCGCTGGGCCAGAAGCACTATTTTAGGGCAAGCCTCTGGTCGCGGCCTCCCACAGGTCCCCCAAGGGCCCTCGAAAAGACTGGACCCCTTTCCAACAACCCAACTGGCCGAACCCCCCTCCCCACCCCCCGCGGGCCCAAGGCTATAGCACACCGCCCCTGCCCCTTGTTTCGCACCTTGCGCCGCTGGGCCAGAAGCACTATTTTAGGGCAAGACTCTGGCCGCGGCCTTCCACAGGCCCCCCGAGGGCCCTCGAAAAGACTGGACCCCTTTTCGACAGCCCGACTGGCCGAACCCTCCTCCCCACCACCTACGGGCCCAAGGCTATAGCACACCGCCTCCCCGCCTCTTTTCGAGCCTTGGGCCTGGGCCAGAAGCACTATTTTAGGCAAGCCTCTGGCATGGCCTCCCACAGGCCCCTCTGAGGGCCCTCAAAAGACTGACTCCTTTCCGACATGCCGATTGGTCCGAACCCCTCTGCCCACCCCCCACGGGCTCAAGGCTATAGCACACCGCCCGCGCCCCCTGTTTCGCGCCTTGCGCCGCTGGGCCAAAAGCACTATCTTAGGGCAGGCCTATGGCCACGGCCTCCTACAGGCCCCGCGAGGGCCCTCAAAAATACTGGACTCCTTTCCGACAGCCAGACTGGCTGAACCCCCCTCCCCACCCGCCTCGGCCCCGAGGCTATAGCACACCGTCCCCGCCACTGTTTTGCGCCTTGATCCGCTGGGCCAGAAGTGCTATTTTAGGGCTAGCCTCTGGCCGTGGCCTCCCACCGGGCCGCCGAGGGCCCTCGAAAAGACTGGACCCTTTTCCGACATGCCGACTGGCCGAACCCCCTTGCCCACCCCCCACGGGACCAAGGCTATAGCACACCGCCCTCGCCCCCTCTTTCGTGCCCTGCGCCGCTGGGCCAGAAGCACTATTTTAGGGCAAGCCTCTGGCCGCGGCCTCCCACAGGCCCCCCGAGGGCCCTCGAAAAGACTGGACCTCTTTTCGACAGCCCGACTGGCCGAACCCCCCTCCCCACCCCCCACGGGACCATAGCACACCGCCTCGCCTCTTTCGAGCCTTGGGCCGCTGGGCCAGAAGCACTATTTTAGGGCAAGCCTCTGGCCGCGGCCTCCCACAGGCCCCCCGAGGGCCCTCGAAAAGACTGGACTCCTTTCCGACAGGCCGATTGGCCGAACCCCCCTCCCCACCCCCCACGGGACCAAGGCTATAGCACACCGCCCCCGCCCCCTCTTTCGAGCCTTGGGCCGCTGGGCCAGAAGCACTATTTTAGGGCAAGCCTCTGGCCGCGGCCTCCCACAGGCCCCCCGAGGGCCCTCGAAAAGACTGGACGCCTTTCCGACAGGCCGACTGGCCGAACCCCCCCACCCCCCACGGGACCAAGGCTATAGCACACCGCCCCCGCCCCCTCTTTCGCGCCTTGGGCCGCTGGGCCAGAAGCACTATTTTAGGGCAAGCCTCTGGCCGCGGCCTCCCACAGGCCCCCCGAGGGCCCTCGAAAAGACTGGACTCCTTTCCGACAGGCCGACTGGCCGAACCCCCCTCCCCACCCCCCACGGGACCAAGGCTATAGCACACCGCCCCCGCCCCCTCTTTCGTGCCCTGCGCCGCTGGGCCAGAAGCACTATTATAGGGCAAGCCTCTGGCCGCGGCCTCCCACCGGCCCGCCGAGGGCCCTCGAAAAGACTGGACCCTTTTCCGACAGGCCGACTGGCCGAACCCCCTTGCCCACCCCCCACGGGACCAAGGCTATAGCACACCGCCCTCGCCCCCTCTTTCGTGCCCTGCGCCGCTGGGCCAGAAGCACTATTTTAGGGCAAGCCTCTGGCCGCGGCCTCCCACAGGCCCCCCGAGGGCCCTCGAAAAGACTGGACCTCTTTTCGACAGCCCGACTGGCCGAACCCCTCCCACCCCACACGGGCCCATAATAGCACACCGCCCCGCCTCTTTTCGCTACCCTCACTGGGCTGAAGCACTATTATAGGGCAAGCCTCTGGCCGCGGCCTCCCACCGGGCCGCCGAGGGCCCTCGAAAAGACTGGACCCTTTTCCGACAGGCCGACTGGCCGAACCCCCGTGCCCCCCCCCCCCGGGCCCCAGGCGATAGCACACCGCCCCCGCCGGGCGCGCCGCGCGCCGCTGGGCCAGAAGCACTATTTTAGGGCAAGCCTCTGGCCGCGGCCTCCCACAGGCCCCCCGAGGGCCCTCGAAAAGACTGGACCTCTTTTCGACAGCCCGACTGGCCGAACCCCCCTCCCCACCCCATACGGGCCCAAGGCTATAGCACACCGCCCCCGCCCCCTCTTTCGCTACCATACTGGGCCAGAAGCACTATTTTAGGGCAAGCCTCTGGCCGCGGCCTCCCACAGGTCCCCCACGGCCCTCGAAAAGACTGGACCCCTTTCCAACAACCCAACTGGCCGAACCCCCCTCCCCACCCCCCGCGGGCCCAAGGCTATAGCACACCGCCCCTGCCCCTTGTTCTCAGACCTTGCATACCGGGCCAGAAGCACTATTTTAGGGCAAGACTCTGGCCGCGGCCTTCCACAGGTCCCCCGAGGGCCCTCGAAAAGACTGGACCCCTTTTCGACAGCCCGACTGGCCGAACCCTCCTCCCCACCACCTACGGGCCCAAGGCTATAGCACACCGCCCCCGCCCCCTCTTTCGAGCCTTGGGCCGCTGGGCCAGAAGCACTATTTTAGGGCAAGCCTCTGGCCGCGGCCTCCCACAGGCCCCCCGAGGGCCCTCGAAAAGACTGGACTCCTTTCCGACAGGACGATCAACCCTCCCACCCCCACGGACCACATATAGCACACCGCCTCCGCCTCTTTCGAGCCTTGGGCTGGGCTGGCACTATTTTAGGGAAATCCTCTAGCCGCGGCCTCTCACAGGCCCCCTGAGGGCCCTCGAAAAGACCGTACCCCTTTCCGACAGCCGACTGATTTAACCCTCCCCACCCCCACCGGGACCAAGGCTATAGCAAACCGCCCGCCTCTTTCGTGCGCGCTGGGCTGGGCACCATTTTAGGCAAGCCTCTGGCCGCTGCCTCCCACTGGCCCCCTGAGGGCCCTCTCAAAAGACTGGACCCTTTTCCGACATGCCGACTGGCCGAACCCCCTTGCCCACCCCCACGGGACCAAGGCTATTGCACACCGCCTCGCCTCTTCAGGCCCTGTCACTGGGCTGAAGCACTATTTTAGGCAAGCCTCATGGCCTCCCACAGGCCCCCCTGAGGGCCCACGAAAAGACTGACCTCTTCGACAGCCCGACTGGCCGAACCCCCCCCACCCCAAACGGGCCCAAGGCTATAGCACCGCCCGCCTCTTCGCGCTCATACCACTGGGCTGAAGCACTATTTTAGGGCAAGCCTCTGGTCGCGGCCTCCCACAGGTCCCCCAAGGGCCCTCGAAAAGACTGGACCCCTTTCCGACAGCCCGACTGGCCGAACCCCCCTCCCCCCCCCCCACGGGCCCTATAGAGACCCACCGCCTCGCCCCTGCTTTCGCCTGCGCCACTGGGCCAAGCACTATTTCAAGCTGTCTGGCCTCCCATAGGCCCCCCGAGGGCCCTCGAAAAGACTGGACCCTTTTTTGACAGCCCGACTGGCCGAACCCCCCCACCCCATACGGGCCCAAGGCTATAGCACACGCCCGCCTCTTTCATACTGGGCCAAGCACTATTTTAGGGCCGCGGCCTCCCACAGGTCCCCCACGGCCCTCGAAAAGACTGGACCCCTTTCCAACAGCCCAACTGGCCGAACCCCCCTCCCCACCCCCCGCGGGCCCAAGGCTATAGCACACCGCCCCTGCCCCTTGTTTCGCACCTTGCGCCGCTGGGCCAGAAGCACTATTTTAGGGCAAGACTCTGGCCGCGGCCTTCCACAGGTCCCCCGAGGGCCCTCGAAAAGACTGGACCCCTTTTCGACAGCCCGACTGGCCGAACCCTCCTCCCCACCACCTACGGGCCCACAGCACCGCCCCCGCCTCTTCGAGCCTTGGGCCCTGAAGCACTATTTTAGCAAGCTCACGGCCTCCCAGGCCCCCGATCAAAAGACTGACCCTTTCCGACAGGCCGATTGGCCGAACCCCCCCACCCCCACGGGACCAGGCTATAGCACACCGCCCGCCTCTTCGTGCCCCTGCGCCACTATAGGGCAAGCCTCTGGCCGGCCTCCCACAGGGCCCTGAAAGACCCTTTTTCCGACAGCCGACCGTCGAACCCCGCCCACCCCCACGGACCAAGGCTATATACACCGCCTCGCCTCTTTCGTCGGCCAGACACTATTTTAGGGCAAGCTCTGGCCTGGCCTCCCACAGGCCACCTGAGGGCCCTCGAAAAGACAGGACCTTCGACAGTCCGACCGTCAACCCCTCCCCACCCACCCAAGGGCACATAGCACACCGCCGCCTCTTTCGCGCCCTGGCGCCTGCCAAGGCCTCGCGGCCTCCCACGGTCCCCGAGGCCCTCAAAAGACTGGACCCCTTCCGACAGCCCGACTGCCGAACCCTCCCCAATTCAAGGCACACCGCCTCGCCTCTTTTCAGCCACTATTTTAGGGCAAGCTCTGGTCTGCCTCCCATCCCCAAGGGCCTCGAAAAGACTGACCCCTTCCGAGCCCGACCCTGGCCGAACCCTCCCACCCACCACGGGCCCATATAGAGACACCCCTGCCCTGTTTTCTGCGCCTTGCCTGGGCCAAGCACTATTTGGGGCAAGCCTCTGCGGCCTCCAGGCCCTGAGGGCCCTCGAAAGACTGACCCTTGACAGCCCGACTGAACCCCCCACCCACCACGGGCCCAAGGCTATAGCACACCGCCTCGCCTCCTGCGCCAGAAGCACTATTTAGGTAAGCTCTGCCTCCCACAGGTCCCCACGGCCTCGAAAAGACTGACCCTTCCAATAACCCAACTGCCGAACCTCCCCACCCCAGGCACACGCCCCTTGTTTCGACCTTGCGCCACGGGCGAAGCACTATTTAGGGCAAGACCAGAGCCTCCACAGGTCCCCGAGGGCCCCTCGAAAAGACTGGACCCTTTTCGACAGCCCGACCGAACCTCCTCCCACCACCCACGGGCCCAAGGCATAGCACACCGCCCCGCCTCTCGAGCCTTGGGCACTGGGCCAAGCACTATTTTAGTAAGCCTCGCTGGCCTCCCACCCCCCCGAGGGCCTCGAAAAGACTGACCCTTCCGACAGGCCGATCACGAACCCTCCCACCCCCACGGACCAAGGCTATAGCACACCGCCCCCGCCCCCTCTTTCGTGCCGTGCGCTGGGCCAAGCACTATTTAGGCAAGCTCTGTCAAGGCCTCCCACAGGCCCCCCGAGGGCCCTCGAAAAGACTGGACCCTTTTCCGACAGGCCGACTGGCCGAACCCCCCCGCCCCCACGGGCCCAAGGCTATAGCACACCGCCCGCCTCTTCGTGGCCCTGCGCCACTGGGCTGTACACTATTTTAGGTGCTCTGGTCATGCCTCCCACAGGCCCCGAGGCCCTCGAAAAGACTGACCCTTTCGACAGTCCGACTGGCCGAACCCTCCCCACCCCACGGGCCCTATAGCACACCGCCCCGCCTCTTCGCTGCGCCTGGGCTGCCAAGCACTATTTTAGGGCAAGCCTCTGGTCGCGGCCTCCCACGGGCCCGCCAAGGGCCCTCGAAAAGACTGACCCTTCCGACACTGACTGGCCGAACCCCTCCCCCCACGGGCCCACGGCTATCGCACCGCCTTGTCTCTGTTTCTGCCTGCGCCGGGGCAAGCACTATTGGGCAAGCCTGCTGCCTCCCATAGGCCCCGAGGCCCTCAAGAGACTGGGACCCTGTCAGCCCGACCGACTGAACCTCCTTCCCACCCCCACGGGCCTGGCACACACCTCCCCGCCCCCTTTTTATGCAATCACTGGGCCAAGCACTTTTAGGTGCTCGGCAGCCTCCCACAGCCCCAAGGGTCCTAAAAGACTGGACCTCTTTCCGACAGCCCGACTGGCTCAACTCCCCAACCCACCCCCACCTGCCCAAGGCTATAGCACCGCCGCCTCTTCGCGCCTTGCGCCTGGGCTGGAGCACTATTTGGGCAAGCTCTGTCATGGCCTCCCAGTCCCCCGAGGGCCCTAAAAGACTGACCCTTTCCGACAGCCGACTGGCCGAACCCCCGCCCACACCCCACGGACCAAGGCATAGCACACCTCCCGCCTCTTTCTGCCTCTGGCCAAGCTATTATAGGCAGCCTCTGGTCATGGCCTCCACAGGCCCCGAGGACCTCGAAAAGACTGACCCTTTCCAAGAGTCCGATTATGAACCCCACCCACCCCCATGGGCCCACAGTAGCACACCGCCCCCGCCTCTTTCGGCTGTACAGCCGGGCCAAGCACTATTTTCAAGCCTGTCATAGTCTCAGGCCCCCGAGGGCCCTCGAAAAGACTGACCCTTCCGACAGCCCGACTGGCCGAACCTCCTCCCACCCCCACGGGCCCAAGGCTAGCACACCGCACCCGCCTTGCGCCACTGGGCCAGCACTATTTAGGGCAAGCATCTGGTCGCTGGCCCCACAGGGCCCTCAAAAAGACTGACCCTTCCGAGGCCTGCCGAACCCTCCCACCATTACCCAATGCTAGAAGCCCGCCCGCCTCTTTTTGCTGTCACTGAAGCACTATTTTAGGTCCTGCCAGGCCTCCCACAGGCCCCCGAGGGCTCGAAAAGACTGGGCCCCTTTCCGACATCCAGACCGGCTGAACCCCACATCCCCACCCCCACGGGCCCAAGGCTATAGCACACCGCCTCGCCTCTTCACAGATTGGGCCAAGCACATTAGTGCCTCCCGTCAGGCCCCATAGCCCCCGAGGGCCCTCAAAAGACTGGACCCTTCCGATAGCCCGACCGCCGAACCCCATCCCACCCCCACGGGCCCAAGGCACACCGCCCGCCTCTTTTCGCGCCTACCTGGGCCAGAGCACTTTTTAGGCAAGCCTGGTCAGGCCTCCCACAGGCCCCCCAAGGGTCCTCGAAAGACTGACCCTTTCCGACAGCTGGCCGAACTCCCCATCCCACCCACAAGCACATTGCCCCGCCTCTCGCGCCTTGCGCCACTGGGCTGAAGCACTATTTTAGCAAGCCTCTGGTGCCTCCCACAGTCTCCCGAGGGCCCTCAAGAGACTGGACCCCTTCTGACAGCCCGACTGCTGAACCCCCCTCCCACCAGCCCACGGGCCCCAGGCTATCACCCCCACCCCTTTTATTGCTCACTGGGCTGAATACTTTTTAGGCAAGCCTCTGTCAGAACCTCCCACAGGCCCCGAGGGCCCTAGAAAAGACTGGAGCCCTTTCAGATAGCCCGACTGGTCAACCCCATCCCACCCCCACGGGCCCAGGCACACCGCCCCGCCTCTCTTTCGCGCTACGCGCACTGGGCCAAGCACTTTTAGCAAGCTCCAGGCCCTCCCCCTGAGGGCCCTCGAAAAGACTGACCCTTCGACAGGCCGACCGTCAACCCTCCCCACCCCACGGGCCAAATGCATAGCTCACGCCTCTGTCACAAGGCCTGGCCTGGGCCAGATGCACTATTTAGGGCATGGCTGGGCCTCCCACAGGCCCCCCTGAGGGCCTCGAAAAGACTGACCTTCCGACAGCCGACCGGCCGAACCCCACATCCCCACCCCCACGGCCCAAGGCATAGCACACCGCCTCGCCTCTTTCGCTGCGCCACTGTGGCACTATTTTAGGGCAAGCCTCTGGCTGCCTCCCAGCCCCCGAGGGCCCCTCGAAAAGACTGACTTCCGACAGGCCGTCGAACCCCTCCCACCATTACGGGCCAAGATAGCTCACCGCCCCGCCTTTGCCTGGGCCAGAAGCACTATTTTAGGGTGCTCATGGCTGCAGCCTCCCCGAGGCCCTGAAAAAGACTGGGCCCCTTTCTGACATCCAGACTGGCTGAACCCCACATCCCCACCCCCCCGGGCCCACTATAGCACCGCCCGCCTCTTTTCGATTGCGCCGCTGGGCTGAGCACTATTTTAGGCAAGCCTCGTCACAGGCCTCCCATAGGCCCCCGAGGGCCCCTCGAAAGACTGGACCCCATTCCGATAGCCCGACTGGCCGAACCCCCATCCCACCCCACGGGCCCAAGGCTATAGCACACCGCCTCGCCTCTTCGCCTTTACGCTGGGAAGCACTTTTTAGGTAAGCTCTGTCAGAAGCCTCCCACAGGCCCCCCAAGGGTCCTCGAAAAGACTGGACCCCTTTCCGACAGCCTGGCTGGCCGAACTCCCCATCCCACCCCCCACGGGCCCAAGGCTATAGCACATTGCCCGCCTCTTTTCGCGCTTGCGCTGGGCTGAAGCACTATTTTAGCCTCCTGGCTGCCTCCCACAGGCCCCCCGAGGGCCCTCGAAGAGACTGGACCCCGTTCCGACAGCCCGACTGGCTGAACCCCCCTTCCCACCCCCCACGGGCCCAAGGCTATAGCACACCGCCCCCGCCCCCTTTTTTGCGCATTGCACCGCTGGGCCAGAAGCACTTTTTTAGGGCAAGCCTCTGGTCATGCCTCACAGGCCCCCGAGGGCCCTCAAGACTGACCCTTCCGATAGCCCTGACCGGTCAACCCCATCCCAGCCCCCACGGGCCCAAGGCTATAGCACACGCCCCCGCCCCCGTTTTCGCGCCTTGGGCCGCTGGGCCAGAAGCACTTTTTTAGGGCAAGCCTCTGGTCGCATCCTCACACAGGCCCCTGAGGCCTCAAAAGACTGACCCTTTTCGACAGGCCGACCCGAACCCTCCCACCCCCACGGGCCAAATGATAGCTCACACCCCCCGCCTGCTTCTCAAGGCCATGGGCCAGATGCACTATTTTAGTGCCTATGGCTGCCTCCCACAGTCCCCCTGAGGGCCCCGAAAAGATCAAGACCTTTCCGACAGCCAGAATGGCTGAACCCCACATCCCCCCCCCCCCCGGGCCCAAGGCTATAGCACACCGCCCGCCTCTTTCGATTGCGCTGGGCTGAAGCACTATTTTAGGGCAAGCTCGCTGCCTCCCATAGTCCCCGAGGCCTCAAAAGACTGACCCTTCCGACTGTCCGTCCGAACCCTCCCCACCATTACGGGCCAACGGCTCACCGCCTCCTCCCCTGCTTTGCTGGGCCGTAAGCACTATTTTAGGTGTCATGGCTGCCTCCCACAGGCCCCCTGAAAAAAGACCCTTTCTGACATCCAGACTGGCCGAACCCCACATCCCACCCCCCACGGGCCCAAGGCTATAGCACACCGCCTCGCCTTCGCATTGCGCGCGAAGCACTATATTAGGCAAGCCTGGCCCCATAGCCCCCGAGGGCCTCGAAAAGACCCTTCCGATAGCCCGACTGGCCGAACCCCCATAACCCCCCCCCACGGGCCCATACATAGCACACCGCCCCGCCTCTTTCGCGCCAAGCACTTTATAGGCTCTGTCAGAGCCTCCCACAGGCCCCCATGGTCCCGAAGATCTGACCCTTCCGACAGCTGACTGGCAACTCCCATCCCCCCCCACGGGCCCAAGGCTATAGCACATTTCTCTGCTACTTTGCTGGGCCAGGCACTATTTTGGCAAGCCTCACGCTCCCCCCGAGGGCCCTCAAGAGACTGGACCTCCGATAGCCCGACCGGCTGAACCTCCTCCCACCCCCCACGGGCCCAAGGCTATAGCACCTCCCCCGCCCCTTTTATGCATTGCACACTGGGCTGGCACTTTTTTAAGCCTCTGGTCGAGCCTCCCACAGCTCAAGGGTCCTCGAAAAGACTGGACCCTTCCGAGCCCCGAACCCCCACCCCACCCCCACCGGCCCAAGGCATAGCACACCGCCTCTTTCGCGCCTCAGCGCCTGGGCTGCACTATTTTAGCATCCGTCATGCTCCCAGGCCCCCGAGGGTTCTCGAAAAGACTGACCCTTCCGCAGCCCGACTGGTCAACCCCTTCCCACCCCCACGGGCGCAAGGCTATAGCACACCGCCCCGCCTCTCTTCGCGCCACCTCACTGAGCTAAGCATTATTCTAGGCAAGCCTCGTCAGATCCTCCCACAGTCTCGAGGGCCCTCAAAAGACTGACCCTTCCGACAGCGACTGGCCAACCCTCCCCACCCCTACGGGCCAATGCTAGGCTCACCGCCCCGCCTCTGTTTCAAGGCCTGCTCAGCAAGCACTATTTTAGGGCAAGCTCTGCTGCGGCCTCCCACAGCCCCCGAGGGCCCTCAAAAGACTGGACCTTCCGACAGCCGACTGAACCCACATCCCACCCCCCCACGGGCCCAAGGCTATTGCACTCCGCCTGCCTCTTTCGATTGCGCTCACTGGGCGAGCACTATTTTAGGCAAGCTCTCATGGCCTCCCATAGCCCCCGAGGGCCTCAAAAGACTGACCCTTCCGATAGCCCGACTGGCCGAACCTCCCCACCCCCACGGGCCGAAGCCTACAGCACACCGCCCGCCTTCTTCGCGCCTACGCTGGGCCAAGCACTATTTTGGGCAAGCCTCCTGGCCTCCCACAGGCCTCCGAGGGCCTCGAGGAGACTGACCTTCCGATAGCCCGACTGGCTGAACCTCCCTTCCCACCCCCCCCGGGCCCACAGCACACCGCCCCGCCTTTTTATTGCACTGGCTCAAGCACTTTTTAGGGCAAGCCTGGTCAGCCTCCCACAGGTCTCAGGGTCCTCGAAAAGACTGACCCTTTTCCGACAGCCCTGGCCGAACCCCATCCCACCCCACGGGCCCAAGGCTATAGCACACCGCCCGCCTCTTCGCGCCTTGCGCCCACTGGGCCAAGCACTTTTTAGGCAAGCTCTCAGGCCCACAGCTCGAGGGCCCCGAAAAGACTGACCCTTCCGACAGCCCGACTGGCCGAACCCTTCTCCCCACCCCCACGGGCCCAGCACACCGCCTCGCCCCTTTCACAGATTGCGCCGCTGGGCCAGAAGCACTATTTTAGGGCAAGCCTCTGGCCGCGGCCTCCCACAGGCCCCCCGAGGGCCCTCGAAAAGACTGGACCCCTTTCCGACAGCCCGACTGGCCGAACCCCCCTCCCCCCCCCCCACGGGCCCAAGGCTATAGCACACCGCCCCCGCCCCCTCTTTCGCGCCTTGCGCCGCTGGGCCAGAAGCACTTTTTTAAGGCAAGCTCGTCAGGTCTCACATTCCCCCGAGGGCCCTCGAAAAGACTGACCCTTTCCGACAGCCCGACCGGCAACCCCTCCCACCCCACGGGCCCACAGCACACCGCCCGCCTCTTCGCCTACCCCGCTGAGCCAAGCACTATTCTAGGCAAGCCCGTCAGCCTCCCACAGGTCTCCGAGGGCCCCTCGAAAGACTGGACCCTTCCGACCGACTGTCAACCCTCCCCACCCCTACGGGCCAAATGCTATAGCTCACCGCCCCCGCCTCTTACTTTTGCGTCACCGGGCTGAAGCACTATTTTAGGGTGTTTATGGCTGCCTCCCACAGGCCCCCCGAGGGCCCTGAAAAAGACTGGACCCCTTTCCGACATCCAGACTGGCTGAACGCCCCATCCCCACCCCCCACGGGACCACAGCACACCGCCCGCCTCTTTCACAGCTGGGCACTATTTAGCAAGCCTCTGGCTCAGCTCAGGCCCCGAGAGCCCTCGAAGACTGGACCCTTCCACAGCCCTGGCCGAACCCCCATCCCACCCCCCACGGGCCCAAGGCACTAGCACACCGCCTCTTTTCGCCTTGCCACAAGCACTTTTAGGCAAGCCTGTCTGCCTCCCACAGGCTCCCCTGAGGGCCCTCGAAAAGACTGGACCTCTTCCGACAGCCCGACTGGCCGAACCCTCCCACCCCCACGGGCCCATATAGCACACCGCCCCGCTCTCTTCGCGCCTTGCGCTGGGCAGAAGCACTATTTTAGGCAAGCCTCAGCCGGGCCTCCCACAGGTCCCCGAGGGCCCTCGAAAAGACTGACCACTTCCGACAGCCCGACTGGCCGAACCCCTCCCCACCCCCACGGGCCCAAGGCATAGCACCGCCCCGCCCCTGCTTCTGCGCCTTGCGCCTGGGCCGGCATTTTGGGCAAGCCTCTGTCTGGCCTCCCAGGCTCCTGAGGGCCCCTCAAAAGACTGGACCCTTTCGACAGCCCTGACTGGCCGAACCCTCCCCACCCCATACAGCCTGGCTATAGCACACCGCCTCGCTTCGCGCCTTTGCGCTACTGGGCTGTACACTATTTTAGGGCAAGCCTCTGGCCGCGGCCTCCCACAGGTCCCCCGAGGGCCCTCGAAAAGACTGGACCACTTTCCGACAGCCCGACTGGCCGAACCCCCCTCCCCACCCCCCACGTGCCTAAGGCTATAGCACCCCGCCCCTGCCCCCTGTTTCGCGCCTTGCGCCGCTGGGCCAGAAGCACTATTTTAGGGCAATCCTCTGGCCGCGGCCTCCCACAAGCCCTCCCAGGGCCCTCGAAAAGACTGGACCCCTTTCCGACAGCCTGGCTGGCCGAACTCCCCATCCCACCCCCCACGGGCCCAAGGCTATAGCACACCTCCCGCCTGCGCCTTGCGCCACTGGGCTGAAGCACTTTAGGCAAGCCTCCTGCAGGGTCCCACAGCCCCGAGGGCCCTCAAAAAGACTGGACCCTTCCGACAGCCCGACCGGTCAACCCCTTCCCACCCCCACGGGCCCATACATAGCACACCGCCGCCCTCTTTCGCGCTTTACCCCGCCTGAGCTGGCCTAGGGCAAGCCTATGGCTGCGGCAACCCACAGGCCCGCCGAGGGCCCTTAAAAAGACTGGGCCCCTTTCCGACAGCTAGACTGCTGAACCCCTCCCCACCCCCACGGGCCCACAGACACCGCCTCGCCTCTTTCACGATTGCCACTGGGCCAAGCACTATTTTAGGCAAGCCCGCCTCCTCCCATAGGCCCCCCCGACTCAAAAGACTGACCCCTTCCGACAGGCTGACTGGTCAACCCCCTTCCCACACCCCACGGGCCCAAGGCTATAGCACACCGCCCCCGCCTCCTTGCGCCTCTGGGCCGAGCACTATTTTCAAGCTCTGGCCGCCTCCCACAGGTCTCCCCGAGGGCCCCTCAAAGACTGACTTTTTCGACAGCCCGACCGAACCCTCCCACCCCATACGGGCCCAATATAGCACACCGCCTCTCTTTCGTGCCCGCCTTGCGCCGCTGGGCCAGAAGCACTATTTTAGGGCAAGCCTCTGGCCGCGGCCTCCCACAGGCCCCCCGAGGGCCCTTGAAAAGACTGGACCCCTTTCCGACAGCCCGACTGGCCGAACCCCAATCCCCCCCCACGGGCCCAAGGCTACAGCACCGCCTCGCCTCTTTTCGCGCCACTGGGCTGAGCACTTTTAGGGCAAGCCTCTGTCATAGTTCACAGGCCCTCAAAAGACTGGACCCTTTCCGACAGCCCGACTGGTCAACCCCTTCCCACCCCCACGGGCCTGGCTATAGCACACCGCCTCGCCTCTTTCGCACCACGCCTGAGCTGAAGCACTATTCTAGGCAAGCCTCGCTCAGCCTCCCACAGCCCCCGAGGGCCCCTCGAAAAGACTGACCCTTCCGATAGCCGACCGTCAACCCTCCCCACCCCTAACGGGCCCATATAGCACCGCCCCCCGCCTCTGTTTCACGCCTGCGCTGTGGGCCGAAGCTATGGTATGTGACCTCACAGCCCCCCGAGGGCCTCAAAAGACTGGACCCTTCCGACAGCCGACCGGGTCAACCCCCATCCCCACTCCCACGGGACCAAGGCTATAGCACCGCCCCGCCTCCCATTCGCGCCTTGTACACTGGGGAAGCACTATTTTCGGCAAGCCTCCGTCACAGGCCTCCAGGCTCGAGGGCCTCAAATGACTGGACCCCTTCCGACAGACCGACCGAACCCTTCCCACCCCCACGGGCGCATATAGCACACCGCCCCGCCTCTGTTTCTCCATGCTGGGCTGAAGCACTATTTTAGGCAAGCTCTGGCTGCTCCCACATTTCGAGGGCCATCAAAAGACTGACCTCTTCGACAGCCCGACTGCCGAACCCCCGTCCCCACCCCACACGGGCCCAAGGCTATAGCACACCGCCGCCCCTCTTTCGCGCCTGCGCCAATAGCACTTTTAGGGCAAGCCTCGTCAGAGGCTCCCCACAGGCCCTCGAAACGACTGGACCCCTTTCCGACAGCCCGACTGGCCGAACCCCCTTCCCCACCCCCCACGGGCCCAAGGCTATAGCACACCGCCCCCGCCCCCTCTTTCGCGCCTTACCCCGCTGAGCCAGAAGCACTATTCTAGGGCAAGCCTATGGCTGCGGCCTCCCACAGGCCCCCCGAGGGCCCTGAAAAAGACTGGGCCCCTTTCCGACAGCCAGACTGGCTGAACCCCACATCCCCACCCCCCACGGGCCCAAGGCTATAGCACACCGCCCTCGCCCCCTCTTTCGCGCATTGCGCCGCTGGGCCAGAAGCACTATTTTAGGGCAAGCCTCTGGCCGCGGCCTCCCATAGGCCCCCCGAGGGCCCTCGAAAAGACTGGACCCCATTCCGATAGCCCGACTGGCCGAACCCCCCATCCCACCCCCCACGGGCCCAAGGCTATAGCACACCGCCCCCGCCCCCTCTTTCGCGCCTTACGCCGCTGGGCCAGAAGCACTTTTTTAGGGCAAGCCTGTCACAGTCTCCCACAGTCTGAGGGCCCCTCGAAAAGACTGACCCTTCCGACAGCCCGACTGGCCGAACCCCTTCCCCACCCCCGCCTCATACCAACACAGAAGAACCACTATTTAGGTGTTCGTCACACAGTGGCCTCCAGGCCCCGAGGGGTCTCAAAAGAAGACCTGACCCTTCCGACCAATAACCCTCCCACCCCCACACCCAACCCCGGGCCCATCGATATCCCTCTTGTTTTACTTTCTTTCACCTCACCGAGCTGGCACTATTCTATTTTCTTCTCTGGCCCAGCCTCCCCCACAGCCCCTGAGGCCCCTGAAAAGATGGACCCCTTTTCCGAGGACTGCCGTGGTCAACCCTCCCACCCCCCCACTTGGGGCCCATCACAGACACCGCCTCTGCCATTGCCCCTGCTTTCATCGCTGGGCCAGAAGCACTATTTAGGGCTGCCTCCGGTCACGGACTCCCCACATCTCTGGGGCCCTCAAAAGACTGACCTTTTTCCACAGAATCCCTGACCGGTAACCCCTCCCACCCCCCCACGGGCCATGAACATAGGCAGCAACACCAGTTTCGCTCCTGCCACTGGGTCACAACTATTTGGAAGCTGGGCTCTGGCCGCCCACCCAGGCCCCGAGGGCCCTCAAAAGACTGTGACCCTTCCGGATAGCCTGACCGGGCCGAACCCCTCCCACCCCCACGGGCCCAAGGCTATAGCACACACCGCCCCCGCCCCTCTAGTTCTGCTCTGGCCACTGGGCTGGTCCAGAAGCACTATTTTGGGCAAGCCTCCGGTTCGCTGCCTCCCACAGTCTCCAAGGGTCCCCGAAAAGACTGACCCTTCCGACAGCCCCACTGAACCCGAACTTCCCCATCCCACCCCACGGGCCCAAGGTTATAGCACACCGCCTCCTCGCCTCTTTTCGCCCTCATACCGGGGCTGAGCACTATTTTAGGAGCAAGTTCCTGGCGGCCTCCCACAGGTTCCCGCCGAGGGCCCTGAAAAGATTCTGACCCTTCCGACAGCCCCGACTGGTCCAACCCCTCCCCACCCCCACGAGGCCCAAGGCTGAGTGCACACCGCCCACGCTACTCACTCTTTTCACAGCTACTGGGCAATGGCGAAGCACTATTTTAGGGCAAGCCTCTGCCGCTGGCCTCCCACAAGCCCCGGAGGTCGAAAAGATCACTGGACCCTTCCACAGCCCTGACTGGCACGAACTCTCCCACCCCCCCCCACGGGCCCAAGGCCATAGCACACCGCCCACACCCCTGTTTCGCTACTACCGCCAATAAGCACTATTTTAGGTGAAGGGGCTCTGCCTGTTCTACAGCCTCTCCTGAGTTCTAGCCTCTCGGGAAGACTGACCCCTTTCCGACAGCCCGACTGGCCGAACCCTCCCCACCCCCACGGGCCCAAGGTTACTGGCCAGAACACCGCCTCCCCTCTTCTCACTCCACCTTTTGCGCTGAGCCAGAAGCACTATTTTAGCAAACTCTGTCATGGCTCCCACAGTCTCCGAGGGTCCCTCAAAAGACTGACCCTTTCCGACAGCTCGACCGGTCGAACCCTCCCCACCCCCCACGGGCCCAAGGCTATAGCACACTCACCCACCCTTGCTTTCAAGGCTTCCTTGCGCTGCTGGGCTACATACTTATTTTAGGGTAAGCTCATGGCCGACGTTCTCCAGGCCCCCTGGGCCCTCAAAAGACTGCCCCTTTCCGACAGCCCGACTGCCGAACCACCCTCCCACCCCCACGGGCCCAACATAGCACACCGCCTCACTCTTCTCGACTTTCATACTTTGCGCTCATGGGCCAGAAGCACTATTTTAGTAGCAGCTCTGGCCCCTGCCTCCCATTAGGTCTCCCCGAGGGCCTCGAAAGACTTGGACCCCATTCCGACAGCCACTGACTGGCCGAACCTAACCTCACCCCCCACGGGCCCAAGGTTATAGCACACCGCCTCTCCCCTCTTTGCGCCTGGGCTGGCACTAAGTGACTATTTTAGGGTGTTCCTCCTGTCATGCCTCCCACAGTCTCCTGAGGGCCTTGAAAGACTGACCCTATCTCCTACAGCCTGACTGGCTGCACCCCTTCCCACCTCCCACTCGGGCCCAAGCCAGCACACCGCACTCGCCTTTTTGTCTGCCTCATTGGGGCCGAGCACTATTTTAGGGCAAGCCTGCCATGGCCTCCCCACAGTTTCCCCCTGAGGTCCCTCAAAGACCTGGACCCTTCCGACAGCCCTGACTGGCCGAACCCCTACCCCACCCCCCACGGGCCCAAGACAAAGGCACACCGCCTCCCCGCCTTCTCTTTTTCGCTACTTTTGCGCCACTATGCTAATTATTTTAGGGCAAGCTCTGGTCTGGCCTCCACACAGGCCCCTGAGGCCCCCTCGAAAAGACTTGGACCTCTTTCCGACAGGCCGACTGGCCGAACCCTCCCCACCTCCCCACGGCCCATACATAGCACACCGCCTCGCTTCTCTTTTTCTGCAGACCTGCGCCGCTGAGTGAAGCATTATTTAGGTGTTTCTGGTCATGCTCCCAATTAGGCTCGAGGCCCTCTCTGAAAGACTGACCCTTCCGATAAGGGGTCTGATCAACCGAACCCTCCCCACCCCCCACGGACAACGCCATAGCAAGGCTCACCGCCCCGCTCTGTTTCAAGGCTCTACTCATGGGCCAGAAGCACCATTTTAGGTGCGTCTATGGCCAGGGCTACTGATTGTGACTCCCCCTGAGGGGTTCTCGAAAAGATCTGGACCGTTCTTCCGACAGCCCGACTGGTCAACCCCCAGCCCACCCAACTCCCCCACGGGCCTACAATAGCACAGCACACCGCCTCCTAATTCTTTCATACTTTCAGGCCACCGGGCTGTAAGGCACCATTTAGGCAAGCCTCCGTCATATCTCACCACAGGTCTCCCTCGAGGGCCCTCGAAAAGACTGGACTCGTTTCCGACAGCCGGACTGGCCGAACACACCTCCCCACCCCCCCCGGGCCCAAGGCTATAGCACACCGCCTCACTTTCGATCTCTCTCGCCTTGGCACTGGCAAAGCATTATTTTAGGGCAGCCTCTGGTCAGCAGCCTCCCACAGGTGTCCCCCGAGGCCCCCGAAGACTGACCCATCTCCGACAGCCCGACCGGCTGAACCCTCCCCACCTCCCCACGGCCCATAGCTATAGCACACCGCCCGCCTTCTTTCAAGGCTCCTCGCCACTGGGCCAGAAGTACTATTTTAGAGAACAACTAGCTTGGCCGTCACCCCAGGGCTCCCCGAGGTCTCTTGAAAAGACTGGACCCCTTTTCCACAGCCCGACTGGCCGAACCCCCCCCCACCCCCATCGGACCTCCAGGCTATAGCACACCGCCGCCTTCCTCTTTCTGCTACTTTCATGCTGCTGGGCCGTGGCTATTTTTTAGTAGGCAAGCCTCTCCGTCACGCCTCACCACAGTTCTGAGGGCCCTCGAAAAGACTGACCCTTTTCCGACAGCCCGACCGGCTAACTCAACCCACCACCCCCACGGGCCCAAGGCAATAGCACACCGCCTGTCTCTTTCGCTACTTGTTTCAAGCCGTATCTAATTCATTTTAGGCAAGCCCGGTCATGCGACCCCACAGGCCCTCTGAGGGTCCTGAAAGACTGGACCCTTTCCGACAGCCGATCCGGCTCAAACCTCCCCACCCCCCACGGGCCCAAGGCACATAGCACACCGCCCGCCTCTGTCACAAGCCTGGGCCAGATTGGCCACGGGCTGTATACATTTTAGGGAGTTTCCGGTCATAGCCTCCCACAGAGCCCCCGAGGGTCTCAAAAGACTGGACCTCATTCCGATAGCCCTGACTGGCCGAACTCCCTCCCACCCCCCACGGGCCTATATTAGGCAGACACACCCCGCCTCATTCTTTTCGCTACTGCGCCTGTCACCGGGCAGAAGCACTATTTAGGGCAGCTCATTCGCGGCCTCCCATTAGGCCCCCGAGGGCCCTCGGATAAGACTGGACCTCTTCCGACAGCCCGACCGGCTGAACCACCTTCCCCACCCCCACGGGCCCAAGGCTATAGCACACTGCCCCCGCCTCCACTGGGCCAAGCAGTAAGCACTATTTTAGGGTAAAGTCTGGCCGCAGCTCCCACAGGTTGTGCCCCTCTGAGGGGCCTCAAAAAGACTGACCCTTTCCGACAGCCCGACTGCCGAACCCCATTCCCCACCCCCCACGGGCCCAAGTATAGCTCACCGCCCCCGCCCCTGTTTCATACCTTGCCCTCACTGGTCACAATGAAGCAATATTAGGGTCCGCTCTGTCAGTAGCCTCCACATTGTGCCCCCCTGAGGGCCCTCGAAGACTGACCCTTTTCCGACAGCCTGACCGCCTAACCTCCCACCCCCACGGGCCTGCACACCGCCCGCCTCTTTCGCGCCTTTGTCGCCTAAGCACTATTGGGCTGTATCGCTGGCAAAGTATTTTTGGCCCTCACAGGCTCTTCCTGAGGGCCCTCAAAAGACTGACCTCTTCGACAGCCTCGACCGGGCCGAACCCCCCCACCCACCCCCCACGGGCCCAAGCATATAGGCACACCGCCCCGCCTCTTCTCGCTACTTTGCGACACTGGGCCAGAAGCACTATTTTAAGCAAGCCTCCGTGGCCTCCCACAGGGCCCCCGAGGGCCCTCGAAAAGACTGGACCTTTCCGATAGCCCGACTCGCCGAACCCCCATCCCAATTCTACCCCACGGGCTACACATAGCACACGCGCCTCTTCTTCGCTACCTTTGCTCACTGGGTTGCCAACACTATTTTAGGGCTAAGCCTGGCCGTGGGCTCCACAGCCCCGAGGGTCCCTTGAAGACCGGACCCCTTCCGACAAAATTGACTGGCTGGTCAACTCCTATCCCATCCCCCCCACGGGCCCATAGCAGCACCGTCACTTCGCCCTCTCTTTCGCGCTTTTCATGCCAATGTAAGCACTATTATAGGCCAAGCCTTCCCGGCTGCAGCCTCCCACAGGTCTCCCCGAGGGCCCTCGAAAAGACGGACCCCTTTCCGACAGCCGACCGGCTGAACCCCCCCACCCCACCCCCCACGGCCTGGCACATAGGCACACCGCCCCTCACTTCTTCGCCCTGCGCCTGGGCTGTATAATTATTTTAGGTTCCTCTGGCCGAGCTGCCTCCCCACAGTCTCCCCTGAGGCCCCTCAAAAGACACTGAACCCTTTCCGACAGCCCACTGGCCGAACCCCATCCCCCCCCCCACGGGCCCAAGGCATAGCACACCGCCTCGCCCCTCTTTTCTCTGCCACTGCTAGGGGCTGTACACTATTTTAGTAAGGTCACAAGGCCTCGCACAGGCCCCCCGAGGGCCCTCGAAAAAGACTGGACCCTTCCGACAGTCTGACACTGGCCGAACCCTCCCCACCCCCACGGGCCCAAGGCGCAATAGCACACCGCACCACCGCCTCTTCTTCAGGCTCATACACACGCCAGGGGCCAAGCACTATTTTAGGGCAAGCTCCTGGCCGTCATGTCACCGACAGGTGCCCCGAGGGCCCGTGGAAAGACCTCGGACCCTCTTTCCGACAGCCCGACTGCCGAAACCCCTCCCCACCCCCACGGGCCTGCCAGTCACATAGCACTGCCCGACCCTCCCCTGTTATTCATACCTTGCCGCACTGGCCGAAGCACTATTTAGGTGTTTCTCCGTAAGGGCTCCCCACAGGTCCCCTGAGGGCCCTCTTGAAAAGACTGGAACACCTTTTTCCGACAGCCCGACTGGTCCGAACCCCTCCCCACCCCGCACGGGCCCACAGCAAGAGCACACCGCCCCGGCCTGCTTCTTCGAGCGCTTTGCGCCAGAAGTGGCACTATTTGTAGGCAGTTCTCAGGGCCCCCCACAGGCCCCCCGAGGGCCCTCGAAAAGACTGGACCCTTTCCGACAGCCCGACTGAACCCCTCTCCCACCCCCACGGGGCCCATACAGGCACACCGCCTCACTTTCAGCCGCTGGGCCAGAAGCACTATTTGTGGAGCCTCCTGTCATGACTCACAGTTCTTCGAGGGCCCTCGAAAAGACTGGACCCCTTTCCGACAGCCCGACTGGCCGAACCCCCCCCGCCCCCCAACGGCCCAATAGTGCATAGCACAACGCCCACCTGCCTAATTTTCATACTTGCGCCCGCTACTGGGCTGTAAGCACTTTTTAGGCAAGCCTCCATTGTCAGGTCTCCCACAGGCCCCCCAAGGGCCCATGAAAAGACTCGACCTCTTCCGACAGCCGACTGGCCGAACCCCGCTCCCCACCCCCCACGGCCCAAGCCATAGCACACCGCCCCCACCCCTTTTTCGCGCCTTCAGTCACCGGGGCCGTAACAGAAGCACTTTTTGTCAAGCCTGTCTGAGCCTCCCACAGTCCCCTGAGGGCCTCAGAAGACTGACCCTGACTTCCGACTGCCTGACCGTCAACCCCCATCCCACCCCCAACGGGCCCAAAGCTATAGCACCGCCTCATTTCGCACCCTCCACCATGGGCTGAAGCACTATTGGGCAAGCCGGGTCATGGCCTCCACAGGTCCCCCGAGGGCCCCTCGAAGACTGGACTCTTCTCCGACAGCCCGATCGGGTCCTACTGAACCCCCTCCCCACCCCCCACGGGCCCAAGGGGATAGCACACCCTCCCACACCTCCTCGCTTGCACCGGGCTGGCGAAGCACCTTTAGGGAAGCTCCTGTCACTGCCCACAGGTTCCCCCTGAGGGCCCTGGCGAAAAGATCAACCCTTCCGACACCTCATCGGCCGAACCCCTCCCCACTCCCCACGGACCCAAGGCTACAGCACGCCCCTCTTCTTCGCCTCTGACCCGGCCACCATGGGCTGTAAGCACCATATTTAGTAGCAAGCCTCCCGTCAGGCCTGCCCAACAGGCCCCACGAGGCCTCGAAAGACTCTGACCCTTCCCAAGCCTGAATGGCCTGAACCCTCCCACCCCCCAAGACGGGCCCCATAGCACATCACACCCGCCTCTTTCGTTTGCCTGCTACCGGGCTGTAAGCACTATTTTAAGTGTTTCTCACCATGACTGCCCACAGGCTCCCCTGAGGGGCCCCTCGAAAAGACTGGACCCTTCCGACAGCCCACTGGCCGAACCCCCCCCATCCAACCCCCACGGGCCCATACATAGCACACCGCTCTCCGCCTCTTTTTCGCTCAAGCACTATTTGGCTAAACTGTGGTGTTCTACACTTTAGTCAGGCCCCCACAGTTCCCCCGAGGCCC